>OY755210.1:2070931-2237435 GCA_963576765.1 Draba incana | reverse complement strand
GGAAACACAACAACCGTCTCCTAATCCTACGACCTCAGCTCCCACAGTAATGAGCATCGAGATTCGTGTCACAACCCAGAGGGATCGTTGCCTTTCCTAGATCCCGACTTGCGCCCAACACGACATGGTATGTTTTATTTGAAAAAGTTTCGATTTACTTCATTTAATAAATATATTTCCTAAATATTTGATAGGTTTCATTTTTGGGAAACGACATATCGAAGGTCTATCAACACAATGCTTAATTTTTTGATAACTCGACCGTATTCCACATACTCTTCGATGCCGGTAGGCGGCGGGACAGCTGGTTTCGGCAATTTTGCGGTAATCCTAAATTTGTTATTTACATAATTAGCGTTTTATTATATTAAAATTTTGTTACCAAATCATTTAAGGTTTTTTTCTTTGCAGCAAGAATTTACTTGGGACAGACAGCTGACCGCTAGGGTTCGACGGGAGTTCGACGCCAAGGCTGGTGTAATGTACTCGCGGAAGATGAACGAGTACAAGGACATGTGGTTCCGGCTTGGTAAGGTTCCTCGGGATATGAAACACAAGCCCGAGTTATGGGCGCAACTCATTGCGTATTGGGAATTGGAGGCCACTAAGTTGAGCTCTTCAACCCACTCGACGAACCGAAAGAGTGACCGGAAGGGTAAGGGAGAAGCGACCCATAACCTCGGAGCGACGAGCAAGGCGACTCGTGCAGAACAGCTGGTAAGTTTCTTTATTATTATTTTATTTTTATAATAATCGCTAACTTATTTGCTTACTTTTCAATGCTAACAGTATCAAAAGAAAGGTACGCGTCCTTCAAATCTGGAGTTGATCAGAGATACGCATACCAACCGAAAGACGGGCGAAATTCAAGATGCAATTGCTCGTGAAATCGTGGAAAACGTGGAGAGGCTCAGTGAGGACTTCATCCAATCTCAACCGATCGTCGAAGGAACTCCACCGCTCACCGAAGTTCCATTCGAGAAGATCAACGAGTTTACGTATCAGGTTAGTCGCGTTTGCAATTATTAACGAATTTAAAATAACTTATAATACTTATACGTTTTAACATTTATAGTTTTATTGTATATGGTAGGTTACTCCGAAGAAAAAAGGTCGTGTCTTCGGTCTTTCGGAAGAAAGTTCCTCCTTTTCCGTATCTTCATTCCGATTTCACACTGATAGCGGGTTGCGGGCACAAAACACAGAGCTTCTCGAGCGGTTAAATGCAATGTAGGCACAGCGCGCAGCAGATGCAGAGCAGTTGGAGGCAATGAAGGCAGAACGCGCAGCAGATGCAGAGCGCATTCGTGGGATGGAAGAGAAGATGAACGATTTCTTCCGTACTTATCGTCCACAATAAACTTTTTAATTTTATGTAAAACTTTATCTTTTAAATAACTTTTCAAACTATTTAAATTTATTTGCATATTTAAATTTATTTTAATTTAATTTTTTAATTCTTTTTTTCTTATTTTAATTTAATTATTAATTTTTATTTACAAAAAAAAAAAAAATTCTAATCCGTCGGAATTCCGTCGGTAAAAGCCTCCGTCGGAAATCCGTTGGTGGCCAAATCCGTCGGAAATCCATCGGTTTTATCAGCCGTCGGAAATCCGTCGGTTTAGGCAATCCGTCGGAAATCCGTCGGCTTATGCATTTCCGACGACTTTCAGACTAATTTCCGGTTTACCGATTGCCGTCGGAAATCCGTCAATATATTCCGACGGATTCCGACGGATCTTTAATTTCCGACAAGATAGAACCGATGCTTGAAATCCGTCGGAAAACACCATGTTTTCTTGTAGTGTCGGTTTTGTATTTTTTTCAGTTTCTTTGGCTTAAAAGTACAAACCCTAACCACATGAGAGACTTATATCGCAAGGCATCTCCATCATATATCTGTGATCTCTCCCCGTGTCAAAATACGGATCCAGTTCTGTGTTTCCTTCCAATACACGTCAATGAATTTATCCACATACACACATTGCTTTTGATATAACACCTACGACGAGAATATGAAAAAAAACAACGTTGTTGTTGAAAGAAAAGATAACAAATAAAGAAGAAAATGTTCAATTATGCGGTGTTAAACAAAGAAGATAACAAGTTGCTATCAACAACAAAGATCTGAGTTACAAAAAAAATTTCCCGCGAGGCCAAGCAAGGTAAAAAAATTCCGAGTGATATCAGTAAAGACAACGTTGGAGCCAACGAGATATAATGTTCAAACAAACATTGTTTCAACTATGGAAATTGCAAATTGTAACATATTAAACCGAAAGCTTTTATTTTCCGAAAACATACATGTATGAAAGAGGCTGACGTGGGTAAGGCTATCTTGCTATATTTCTATTTATATACCTATTTCTATCAATTGGGAAGTTGGCCTCACTCAATACTCGGATACAATCGTGGACATATTGCTTACAATGTTAAAGGCACAACTTAGAATTTACTGATGGAGATGGTTTTAACTTTCTAAAGACACAAGTCACACAACTTAACTCAAGTGTGAAATATAGTAGTCAAGAGGTGAAGGATGGCTTCCGTAGATTTGAAAAGTTAACCTTTCTAACGGTATAAAAATGAATTCAACAAGATTCACCGTATACCAAGCCTTATCAGTGGATTTAATACTGTTTCCTGTTTCACACAATTCTTCTTATTTTATTTTATTTTCTTATCAATCACTCAGCTAGCTGAGAGACATGAAACTATCATTTTAGATGTGTACATATGCTTTAATAGCAAAATCTTAGGTCATGTTCAATGGTGACATTTTAGGATCTTATGGGGTGTTCTTATAATATAAAATTATTAAAATGGTTGTAAAAGGAAGAAAGAGAGTGTTTTTGTGGAGTATATTGAGTGTGTGTCTAAATATAAAAATTAATAAAAGTTGAGTAAAAGGAAGAGAGAGTGTTTAAAAGGGAGAGAAAAAGATCTAATATTGGATCTTTTGGAGAGTGTGTTTAAAAGGCAAAGGAAGAGAGAGTGTTTAAGAGTTGAGTAAAAGGATGAAAGAGAATGTATAAAGTTGATTAAAAGGAAAAGAGAGTGTGTGTTTTAATAATTTTATATTATAAGAACACCACATAAGATCCCGTGAAATCTGCATTGAACATGGCCTTATAGTCTACTGTTGAAGATATATAGATTGGTTTCTCTGGTACATTTTTAGGGGTCGTTTCTTTTGGGCCGATATTTTAGAATTTTCATATACGAAAATCCGTCTTCGATGAAATTGAACTCCCAACCGAAATAACTCAAGTAAATTAGGTCTTATAGTCCAAAAAACCCAAAACCCAAAAAAATCTGATCTGAACTAAGCCGCCGAATTGTAACTTTAAGACAGTTTATTTTGATGTTTCGGGACAGATTATTAGTTACGGATAATGGAAATGATCTTTTTTTGCAATTAGAATTTTTTTTTTAGTTTTTGAAACGTGATTACCTGAAAAAAGCGGACCTCGAAATATCATCAAAAGTAATACAAATAGATGACTGGCTTTATATAAAAGCAACTAAAGAAACATATAGATACCAAACAATCTGCACGTGGTATGGACCATTTGATCTTTTACATCAATCAATCGCTCAACAATACGTCGTATTTAGGTTCCATAGATTCTAGGTTTCTTCGTTTTTTTTCTTTTTCCATAACTTTTTTAAAAATGTGTGGGTGAAATAATTATAAAATTTCATCTTTAAATCATTTGTGAGAAATTTTGTGAAGCGCAATAGGTAAAGTCACTTGTTAAAGGAAGAACATTTCATTTTCATCCAGCTTTCTTGGTCCTTTTTAAAGTTTAATTCAGTTACCAATTCAGATCCAGCAACATAGACCACATGATCCATGTAAGTATAGACCCAATTATATATATATATATATATATATATATATATATAAGATTCTTGAAAATACATAAATGCATATGCCTAGTGTATGTGCTATAGTATCTCTATACTATATTCCGTACAGTACGGACATACAATCAAAATGAATCTTTGTTTTTACAAATAATTGCTTCACTTCCAAGCTCTCTTTGCTCTTGCGTAAATTGTTTTTTCGGACCAAACCAACAACTAATATCTAATTCGGATTACTGTAAAAATTCTGGTGATTTAAGGAGGAAATTATTTATGTTGATAAGGTGTGGAAAATATAAAGTTTATATAACAATTTTGTAGTTTCTATTTTGCACAATTTGATATCACGATCATCTTTTAGGTATCGCTTTTTCATTGTTAGGCAATGTACAACGAAAGATTGTTATGAAAGCTTTAATTATCACTTTTTTAATATTGGCCGATTAGACTAATTAATCTCTTTAGTTTCCATCCAAAAAAATCTTATATAGCTATAGCTATACTATATATACCTAACTTTAATACACATATATATATATATATATGTGTGTGTATGTATGTATGTATATGCGTGTGCATATAAATATAACAAGAAATAAGCCAATAGCAATTCACAAGGCAATCAATACACATTCTTAGAAAATATAAAAATATCTCTCATGGCTACCAAATTCATCACGCTTGCTCAAGTTCACCGCCCCAAAACCTCAATTTCAACCGGAAAACCTCCTCGAAGCAACCGAAACAAATCCCGAGCATCCAAATCCATAGGCGAAAACATGGTGAACAACGTTTTTTCTAGCAAAACGCTAAAGGAAAATTGTCATTACAACCTAAATTCGCACCATCTTACTGATTCGCTACTGTTAATGGAAGACCAGTCGGAAAAAGAAGAGGAGACAAGTCGAAAAGAACAAGCGAAGATGTTAAACTACAACCGCAAAGATGATAAATCGATAAGCGTGACGAAATATGGCGATTTGAGACATGAAGTAGTTGCTCGATTAAGCTTGGTGTGGTACATGAAATGTTCATTAAGCTATATATTGAGGAGGGCAAGAGCATTTTACAACGAGTTTTGTTGTGACACCTATGTTGAGGGTAGCACTATGGTTGAGGTCGATCCGTATTTTTCTATTCCGGTATTACCCTTCAGTAAATGATTAATATGTTATAATTTTGTGATAATTGTATCTTGTTCTAATTAGTCAAATGTTTCATTAGCTTTGTGTGTTGTGAAGTGTTGTACAACCACATACATATGTGTAAAAAAAATAAAAGACGTCAATGTATGTAATAAATATTCTATTTAAATTAACACCGTACGTGTAGTGTTGTATTTCTACGTACGTACTATCATCAGAAATACACTTAAATTCTTACAAATATCGAATAAACTAGAGTTAAATCGTAACATATACAATAAATCTATTCGATTTTTTTTTTTTGGTGGATTCGATTTATATTTATTTATACAATGCGTTTATCGGAAAGAAACTGATAGAGGGCGGAGCGATAACTAAAAAGGGGTCGAGACTTCCAGGAAGAAACGACAACAAGTTAGGTTCTTGTTCGAACGTCAAATCGAAGTTAGAACAATGGAAACGAGAATACTCTTCTTTTGCTTGTAAAAGCTGTTTATTAATAAAATCAAGTTTAGGGTGCCTTCATAAAGCCAATAGAGGACCCAGAGCCGTGGCCAGAGATACGGAGGCCCGAGGCGGTACTTATAAATAAAAATTTGTCAAGATATAGAGAACGAAGACAGTTAATTACTAAAGTTTTCACGACATTATATATAATAAATCGTAAAAATAAACTGACTAAAAAATGTCATCAACAAAACAAAGCATTTAAACATATCATGTATTATTTATTTAGAATTAATTACAAATAGATTTCAACATCAATTTAATATTACAACCGGTGTTTTGTTTGATAAATTTCAAATGTACATTTAGATTTTTAATATTTTAAATTTAATATTCACATGTGAAAAGTAAACGAATCGATGAGTGTAGTGCCTTAGATTTTTCTTTTTGTTTATTTTAACTTCTACTAAGTTGCTTCTTAAAATCCCCTCATTTAAACCTTTTTATTAAACAAAGATGCATCACGTCATTTTTTTCTAATGTTTAATGGCCTTTGATTTTTTCTCGAGAAAATGGGCCACAGGCCATTGTCTCCATAATTTGTTCATGGCCACGGCTCTGAGAGCACCCTATATATAACAACGTAGAAGATAAAGCTGAATATAAAAGCTAATCCTAAGAGATACAAACTTATCCAAGAAAACTTATCAAAAAAAAAAGAAGAGAAAACTAAAACCAAAGAATATCCATAACTTGACAATCACGTAAAAAGCCCACTAACGATGATTGTCGTAACAAGGCCTTGCTGCATCAGAAACAAACTATTGACCACAATTGACAATAATGTGTAATAATTCAGCCTAATTGCGGGACGAATCCTACTTCCTAAACATGTCATGTCACACACTCACACTCTATTTGCTTTGCAATTAGTCGTAGTCTATTTTTTTCTTTTTTTGATAACCAATTGGTTAATCTTTCATTTCAATTTATCTTAAATTAATTTATTGCTATCCTTGTAAGTACTAAAAAATTATAGTCCAGCACATTATTACATAAAAGTAAAGAAAAAAAGAAGAAGAATCAAACCAGCTCGATGATCCAAGAGTACGGTTGTTTACTGAGTGTGAACTAATTTATGTTGTACGTATTAACTGTCCATGCATGAAGAATCACATGCATAACGTTATAATCAAATTATTCAATTTTATGAGGACCACATAATATAGACGATGCATTATAAATATACAAACCTCATAAATGTTTTTGCACCGTTATATATGGTAACTTATGTTGACTCTTACCTGTCCCATTCAATAAGAATTACGTACATGTTCTTCGTTACTTCTAGTTCTAGACCTATATAGAATGAAGATCCTACTGATAATGGTTGACAAAAGAAGTAATATCGATTTTTTTTTTTTTTGTTGGACAAACCAGCTTGTTTCATTCAAATAAAAGAGTTCTTACACAAAAGGAAGACTAAGCAACCTTAAGGCTAACGAGTTCGTGGGCACATAAGCCAAACGAAGAACATAAAGAAAACAGATAGATAGAGAAAAGGATCGCAACAAACAACACATGTTGAAGAGAAAACTTTTCAGCTCCATGTTCACACTTCCGTTGATGAAGAGAGTGATTAGGGATTGAGACACAGGGAACATACATAGTTCTCTAGTCTCTGGCTTTGAAGCTGCAGCAATGGCGGCTTTAAGAGCAAGGCATTCAACAACCAGTACCAAAGGGGTAAACCAATGCGAAATGGAGCCTTGATGCAGAGTAATCTTACTCTGCTGCATATATATCCACTCAACTCCACAATCCAAGGATGCCATATACCAGGCTGCATCCGTGACGTAATTGGTGGCGTGAAGCACATGTCGATGAAGACAAGACCTGCGTAATTCAGCAAGTGGACAAGATTTGCAAAATGCAATTAGAGGACAAGACCTGCATACTGCAGTAAGTGAACATAACCTGCAATCTGCAGTAAGTGAACAAGATCTGCGTAATGCAATTAGAGGACGAAACTTGCATACTGTGAAAGAAGCCTGCAATCTGCAGTAGGTGAAGAAAGCCTGGGTAATGCAGTAAGTGAACAAAGCTTGCAATCTGCAGTAAGTGAATGCCCATAGGCGACAAGGCTACCACTGGAAGGCATAATCAGAGAATCTAAATCAGCCGAAACAAACGGGACGGAACCAAGAAAACTTTGATCTAACAAGCAAGAGTGTACCTTGTACAATGGGTCAACAACCAAGACAAGCGACCCAAGATCCGAAAATGAGACCAACCGATGAAAGCCATCGGTGTCTAGATCAGGGGCTGATAGCAAGAGACGCAAGACAGGAGCAAATGCCAGTGGAGAGTCATCCGGAGGGTCTGGAGGCTCCGGTGGAGGACGAGGTTCCAACGTCACCGGATCTGCCCGGAAGGAGGAAGACGACAATAGATCCGGCGGTTTTCGCAGAGGTGAGACCACCGAAAAGAACTTTACCTTTACCCTGGACATAAGAGACAATTACAGATCGTCGGTGGATCTGAGGCGTCAGAGGAAAGGAGGTAGCGTCAGACGATGAGAGCTCCGGTGCGAGAAGAATGGTCGGCGGTAGAGAGGTTGTGGCCGCAATCCATCCTGGCGAGAGAAAGCTTCACGGCTGCCTAGGTTTGCGGGCCTGGGAGAGAACTAGGTTAGACGCCCAATCCTTTGCTTTTCGGATAATATCGATATAGAATGCTTTTCTCAAAAATAATAATATTGTTGACCGCAATAATCATATGATTGAGTTTCAAAAATTAATAATAATAGTAACCATATGATTATTTATCACAAGAGTTTAGCTACTAAGTTATGCTGAGTGATATAAGTGGTGATTAGTTTTAGGCTTTAGTCATGTTTGTTAATTATTATACGGTCGATGATGAATTGGTTTTAGTCATGTTGAAGATCGTATTTAAGCATGTGTAAATTGTGTTTTTACTTGTGATATCTTTCAAATAATTATTTTAAAAAATATTTAACAAAGCTCATAACTTTGTTTTTGCTATTTTTGAACCGGCCATATACATGTGTTATTGATGATGATGAAGACGAGGAATGAATCTTATATTTTTGACATCACATAATCAGTTAATATATATGTCCTCGGCACAAGAAAATTATATAAGAGTCTCGGTACATAATTTTCTGAGTAAAAAAAAACTACAAATGATTATAATTAGGTTTGTTCACAAATTTATAGTGAGATTTCACATAAGATTATATGGTACATTGAAAAGAGAAGTATTTGTTTGACGTGAAAATGGTTTTTTTTTTTTGGTGGCAACTTTTGATTGCTATAATAAAACAAACTACAATAAAGAAAGTAGATAGTTTTTCAATAAAGGCTGATAATGGATTTCAGACAAAACTCTAATGCATCGGTAGAAGCTTTACGACATAGTTGAAATGTTGAAACTTGATCATTTTAAAGTGTGATGTTGAAAACTAATCGCGTCGAGACCAAACCGATTGTTTCTTATAGCCATGTTAAAATAGTTAGTTTTAACCTTTCTAATGTAATAGAAAATGGAATAGAAAGCAATATATTTAGACAAAAAGGAAAAATCCTAAAGCCCAATTGGTCTCAGACAGAATTTTATTTTCACCCAAATTTCAAAACTGGGCTCATTAGCCCATACTTAAACTGCCAAATAAATCAGAGTAAGGTACGTAACGTTTTTTGTTTTTTTTTTGCCAGGGTACGTAACGTTAACCGGGAAAGAAATCAGAACTATATTATTTTTCTTTAAGGTGTTAATTTAAATAAAAATTACTCTCTCTCTCTGCAAAAGATCATGTAGTTCAACAGTTGTCATATTTATTTAATGTTGGATAATATACAATTGTACATATTATAATCTAATCATGTTTAAACTTCCTATATAGATTGGTGCAAAGCTTTATAATTTTTATCCCATTTTTTAATTTGTACCGCTTTAGATTATACCAATCATGAAAACTTTATCAAAAGTTTTACCAACACTATTATACTAATCTTTATTTATACAGCTTTATCTCAAATTTTTATTTATACAGCTTTGCACTATGCTATAAAGCTTACCGCTCCAGCTTACCGCTCAGATTTTAAAAAAGCTAGATTACCAATAAGACCCAATATGTCACCGAGAAGAGGACCTATATTTTTCCGTAAACATGATTAGTAAATTATTACCCATTGGTGACAGAAGAAAAATATTAAATGTCTACAACTTGTCCTTAAGTCAAATAGTATCTAGGCAGAGCCGTGCTAGCCTTGTAATAAATTAGGCAATTGCCTAAGGCCCACTCCAAATCATATATATAGGGGTCTTCAAGATTTATATTCCTTTAATGGAGACAAATTAAATTTCATTCCTATTTCTACTATAATTTTTATAACGTAATCTCTAAACTTTAATGAACTATCATAAATATTACTTATAATTTTCATTCGTTTCCAAATTTCATCGTTTTTCGTCTATTTTTTTGTCTGTTCAAATTATTTTACAGCATATAGTAGATAAGTTGGTAACTTTATAGTTATATTTAATTTATTCAAATTAACAAAATGACAAAGATAGACATACGATCTTATAAATAGTATTTGAATATGAATTATTAATTTTCATTTCATAGAATTAATCCCTTATTATAAAAAATATTCAATAATACGTTATACATTTTTTTACATAAATTTATATTTCAAATAAAAATAAGTTATATTATTGATACCGCCTTGGGCCCCGGAAAAGCTAGGCACGGCACTGTATCTAGGATTAGAATTGCACTACATACTATCTTTGGTATAATTGGGCCGTATACTAACTATAAATCTAAGGGAAAACCCCTTAAAAATACCCCAACTATTTTACATTTGGCAAAAAAATACATGAACTTTTAAGACTCCCTGAAAAATACACGACCTATTAAAAAGTGTTATATTAATACACAATATATTAAAAAGTGTTATATTAATACATATACATTGAAAATCGAATAATTTTACACCTAATTTTTCCGAGCTTTCAAGTTGATCAATGGGGGATTTTGATTACATGTACTATATGTGGCGATCTATAGTTCTTTGAAAAGCTCTTAAGATTTCGAATCTAATGGTTCCGAGCTCACCGCATGATTTTAACTAATACTAACTGAATTTGTCAATGAAGTTTTGGTTTTCAAATTTTAAAATTAAAATTCTCTGAATTATTAAATGTATTTTGAAAAAATCGAAACCATATATGAACTTATGGAACCAACACTAACAAAGCCCAGTAGGTTTTATTTGATTCCGACATGTTTGATTTTTGGATCTGAAAAATTAAACGGCGTTTCACTATTTCCGTTTCGATTTTCAATGTATATGTATTAATATAACACTTTTTAATAGGTCGTGTATTAATATAACACTTTTTGATAGGTCATGTATTTTTGAGGAAGTCTTAAAAGTTCATGTATTTTTCTGCCAAATGTAAAATAGTTGGAATATTTTTAAGGGTTTTTCCCTAAATCTATTGCTAATAATCATTTTGTACTATAAATCAGTAGTACTATAACTCTATTGCTAATAATCTTATAGACGAAAACTTTATACTAAGACTCTACAAAACCAAGAGAATGTAATAATGAAGAGGGAACGACTTTTCGGTTGTCTAGAATCTTAATTAATTTGGTCACACCAAAATCTTCCATTATAAATCAAACCGATCTAGTTGGATAAATGGCCAAATGGGGATTATAATCAAACTCGTGTAATCGTTGGATTAAAAAGTAGTATGTTCATATTATAATGTTTTTGTTAATCATGTGATTAGCTTAACTGGCTTTACAGAATAATGTTAGTTGATTGTATTTCTTGGAACAACCCACATGGAATGTTTCTATATATTCACAGATACATTGTTACAAGTTGGAACTAAAATGAAAAAAACTTATTTTCGTCCTCATATTCTTTTTATTAGTTAATCCTTAATTTGTGATTTATACTAAAACCTTTCATAACTTATAAAATTATCAGTTTCACCCTTGTGTTTTCCTTGCTCTACTTAACGCAATATCAAACTATATGGTCGAATTAGTTCACTAATTCTTTTTGTTGAGAAAGAATTAGCACTAGTTCAAATATAGTATACTAGAATAAGACCCTCGCGATGCGAAGATTATTTGATTTATAGTAAATAGTTATGTTTAAAGAATGTTTGAAGAAGAAATATATTATATTTTTAATTGAAACCCCAAATTAGATAATGTAGTGATTAAAGTTTCATGTTCATATGTAATTTGAAAAAAATATAGTCTTATATCTCATATGATTTGAAGAATTTAGAAATCAATAAAGTATATACGCATGATATATGTAAATATAGTTTGAATCATTAAACTATTTTATATAATAGCTAAATATTTTTTTTTTTTTTTTGTCACAAACTAAATTATTTTATGTTTTGACGATCTTTTTTTATGTTATTTTGTAAACTTTACACATGAAAAAAATTCTACTAACCAAATTTTTTTTATTTTTGCTTATTCTTCTTGATATAGTTCTCAGTTTATCAATGATCAATTATTTTGTGTTCTCCATATATATATATATATATATATATATATATATATATGTTAAATGTAACGCCCCGACCACCCTATCCATGGGCTCCACACGTCCACTTTCGGCCCGTGGGCCCATACTCCCCGACGGTCATTTTTACATGTTTAGACGATCCTTCTTTGATGATATTTCGTAAACTTTACACATGAAAAAATACCACTAACCAATTTATTTATTTTTTGCTTGTTCTTCTTTATATAGTTCTGTTTTTATCCATGATCAATTATTTTGTGTTTCTCATAAATATACATATGTTAAACCTCTGTCTATATATATAACAATAGAAACATGGTTGTTTCTATTTTTAATTACATAGTTTGCTATTTTTCTTTTATTAATTTTTGTTTTATGTTAAATTTCTCTTTATTAATTATTTTCAACTAAATATCTTATATAACTATTCTTATAGAGGTTTTGTGCAATTTGTAAAATTACTGTATGTTTTTTTCCATTTTAACTTCTTCCTTTTTTTATAATTAACAATTTTGATATTGAAAAATTTATATATTTAAATAATTGACATGTGTTATAATCTGATCGACTACTTAACACGTATCACGATCTCGTGAGTTAGAATTATGCTCACTCTCCTTTATATAATAAGATTATGTAATTTCAGATCAATGCTTATCATAAACTTGAAAAAAAGATATGGTCACATGTTTGGTTACGTTATTAAATTTTTAATTTTGTTATTATATTATTTGAAATCCAAGACTAAACCTTTGGATAAAAATGAAACTAAAACTTAGATTGAACACCTATAATGTTTAACGTAACTATATAGACAACAGGTGATGGTCCTGATGGACCAAACTATTTTCTAATTGGATTATCATCAATCAATTTATGATAAGTAGATAAATAATGACCAATCGTTGTTGACAATGGACCAATCTCCTAGAGAATTTTATTTTTCGTATATAACCAATCAGTTCACAAATCTTGTCTAACTGTTGTTGAATTCGATTACTATTGTAACTATTAAATAGTTGGCCAGCTAATGTTTCTTAAATGCGAACATGTTCTTGTTCATATAAATATTAGTAGTAATTAATACTGCTTTTTGAACATATGAATCTTGTTGAACTTAAAAAAAAAAATGGAGCATATTTATCTTATGGTATTCGTAAAATTTTAATTTTATTGAACAAATTATATATAGAAATTTCACTTTATTGAAATTAAACCAACTGCAAGTTGTTGCAGGTTTGTAACGCATTGCCAACTTGTAAAGATGTTCTTTTTTTAAGTCAAACTATTACGCTCTTTAGTGGATTAATTACCATAGTCATTAGGAGCATCATTAATATCGAAAACCATATAGTAGTACATGAATCGTGTAGGTGGAACCAGAGATATATAATTTATTATATACTACTACTACAAAACTAGTGTTTTGTCACACAATATGAACCCGTCTCAATTCGAAATATTAAGAGTAACATGATAGAAATAATATTTGTTCTGTACATTAAGGAAATTATGTGCTAAAAAGTCAATGATGCAATTGGAATGTTCATATTAGCAACTATAGTTAATGTCTAGGTTGATTTTTTCCTATCAAACTCATAAACAAAAATAATTCATTCCAGAAGAACCAGTTTTGATTCACTCATCCACCTTGAACCGATTCAATACATGGTAATGTTAGTAATTTACTAAAACCGTTGTTACTTGAGACGCATAACTTACTAAAACCGTTGTTACTTGAGAGTGACCAGACTAGCCTTTAATTTACTTTCAAACAATTATCAAATCGATGGGGGTATTAGATGAAAATTTTTCCGGTTTAGCTAGGCAAGAAACACACTTGTTTTGCTTTCACTCGAGCGCTTTCTTTGTCGGTATCGATCGAAACCGTTTTCGCTACTCTCTTGAGAACATTGATCGGTTGAGGATTGCTTGTTACTTGATCTAGATCATCAAGTATTTCTTGTGATGAAATTCCACATATGTACACTTCACCTATCTCAAACAACAACAACAAACCAGATCAGTCACCTTCTCATCTTCTACATTTGTTATACAAATCCAACAACCATCACTCATTTCATTCTATGCTTCTCTAAGCAAACTTTACAATCCATATACATATAACCAGATAGAGGTTAGAAGCAAACACTCTTGAGAACGAAAGTTCAAAATTTCATTTGCCCCTATAGAAGGATAACACTTAAAAACCAAAATTTTGCATTAATCATGAGATTTAGAAAGAAAATGATCCAACTTTAAGCTAATACATATTCAAAAACCACTCTCAAGGATCAACATTTACCTGAGGGACAAGTATAAACTTCTGGATCCAAAGTTTCACCATGAACCAACCGCAAGAACCACCGAGTTAGTAAATAAACCGCCGACCTCCACGCGAAAATGAGTTAACTCGCCCTAATTCCACTCTCACCTCTTTTGATTTCCAAATCACAACCTCAACGCCGTATTTCTCTGTCGACGTCGATTATAGCTTATATGGGTTAGAGCAAAGACATCACTTTCAGAAAATGGATAGCATATCCACAAAGAAATAGAAACAAAACTGAAACAAAATTCAAAGATATACAACATAGATGAAGTCGATGTTCCTCACATGTTCTTTTTATAACTTGTACCTAACGTGCATCCAAATAGCTTTCTCACTCTTGTAGATAACTTGTAGTTGAGGTCCTACGATCCTAGTCACGGCTGGAAAAAAACTATGAGAAATACGTGAAGAAAAAAAATGTTAACAAACTTGAACAAACGAAATCAAAACAGAAAATACAAGGTTTTATGAGCAATGGATCCATGCGAATTCGAAAATCCATAAAGAATCGTGAAACTTAACAAAAAAATCATAGACAAAGAGAGCTTACAGATTTAGCTGCCTGAGGATTGAAGCATCATGATCGGCTCTTGGAGAATGAAGTGGGTCGAATGCATTTTTGGTGAGGAGAGATCTCAGATGTTTCTTGTAAGTTGAAGAGAAAGACCTTTGGGATTCTGCTAAATCGAGAGTTGAATGTTTTGCATAATTGTTTTGAGATTTTTTTAAGGCTTTTTGGAAAAGAAAAAAAATGAAACTCATGCCAACCAATGAATATGCCATGTGTCACACTCATGGAGAATGTTGACCATCTATTATATAGTAGATTATTCATAATGTGATTTTTACGGCAAGTGGTCTAGTAATAAAAAAAAATGTAACATCAATTTACTCTTTCTACGAATTCGAGGGTTATCTTTACGTTTGGTCAATTAAAATTGTGATGCGTTTTATTCAAGCGACGACTTCCATCTTATCGTTCAAATTATATATGCAATCATTGACTTAAATAAAGTTGTTAACTTCTTCTTTATGTCATTTTAGAGTTTGGCTTGTGAGAGAGCCAAAAAAGCTACAGGTAATCTTCTATACTCTTCTCTTTTTTTGTTCGATGTTGTTTGGTCTGTAACTTTTGTTAATTTTGGACTTAAAAGACTTTGTATTTTTTAATTAGTAATCACAATTGTGACTTACTAAAATATCACATTATGTTTTAAATGTTTATTAGTTCGGTTCTTTTAAAGAGTATCCGAACCGAACCGAACCGAACCAAGAAGTATCCGAACCGAACCGAACCGAAATTATAGCGGTTCCCTTATGGATCCTAAGTGCTTGGAACCGAAGAACCGAAGAACCGTAGGAACCGAACCGAACCGAACCGAGGGACCGAACGCCCAGGCCTAGTTTAAGTTATCAATACCTGGAACAAAAAATACACCAGATGATGAATGGTTACGAAATATTCCATCCGTTTTAATTTAACTGTCGTTTTGACATTTTTCACACAAATTAAGAAAACATATTAAAAACTTTATTATGCGTCTAATAAATAGTTTGACTATTGGTATTTTATTCTACTACTAGTTAGACTTAGAGGTAAATTAAATATTTTATACTAAAAATTGCATTGAAACTAGAAAACGACACTTATTTTGAAACATAAAATTACCTTTAAAACGACATTTAAATTAAAACGGAGGGAGTATTCAACTAATTAACAGTGCAAGGATCACTCGAATACCATTGGGTTAAAATACGATTTGACTTAAACTATGCATTAGCACAAGTTTATCGAGTCCAATATTAATAATGTATACGAGTAATTAACCGATATCCACAAATATGTTAATTCACAATGATGTTTTCAGTACCACTTGCTAAATTGATGTGATCACACGACGAAGGATGATAATTCAATTTTGGAGCCCTCTAGTTTCGTGGATTTGTGGTCTTATCTTGAAATGAACCCTAGTGATCAACTAGATGAAGACCAATTCAAATGGTTGGACAAACTTTTCCATTTCATTGTCAATTTAACTTGGGTTCATGTGACGTATTTGAATTCTTCTCTTCATCTATTGGTTATAGATTGTTATAAGCAGACTATAAATGTTGTATAATATTATTCTATTGAAAAAGAATGAAAATGAATGAACTAGCAAAAGTTATAAACAAGTCTCTGTGACTATCCTTTTCACTAGGAATCAAACAAATATAACAATTCCATGGAAGTAAAATGACTGAAAACAACCTCTACTCATATAACAAATAATAATAATCCTGTAAATGGCATTGCATTATTATGTTTCCTTTTCACTAAGCTTAGTCTTAAATTAGAATGTTTAAAATTGTGAAACAGAGCATAGAGTAATTATATATTTATAATTGTAAAAATATATACTATTAGTTGCGAGGCTATATATCTTGAGAAATATTATTTTCATATTTTTGTCGATATTTGCTTTCAAAATGTTCATCGCCATAACGCTAACCTAAATATGGCATACGTAGTAAACTAGCAAAAAATTCTGAAAGTTTTTTTTTTTTCCTAAACAGAAATTCTGAAACTTTGCATTTGGATAATCTATTGGATTGATACACATACAACTTATGTATATACACACTTGAAATAACTTTTTGGGAAAAAAAAAATTCAAATTTTCAGTTGAGCAAACACGCTTGACTTATTACATTTTTTTTTTGTTTATTTAAAAATATATCCGACGAACCTATGTATTGTAAAATTGAAAATGTGGGCAATAACCATGTAAAAAAAAACAATAACTAAAAAACTAACAAATTAACTTACATCTAATGGTTCATCCAAATATACCACATTTTATTACTTTTTTAATTATGAATTTTTTTATTGTTACTTAGCAAATTGACCCTTGTTAAATAGACCCCAAAAAAATATATATATATTAGTATGGTAGTGAACTGCACGAATTTTAGAATTAGTAAAAAGTTACTTTTAACTAAAGGATTTATAGCTCAACAGACAAACAGCTGTGTATAGGACCTATGAAGAAGGACGGAAAAAAAAAAAAAAAAGGACCTATGAAGAAGAATCTCACCGTCAATCACGTGCCTCATCACTCCATCTACCGCCACGTACCATCCACACACTCATTCTCCAATCATATGCTTCGCTCCTCCCGCCGATTTACTAAAAGCACAAACGGTAATTATATTTAGCTAAATTAATAGAGAAATTCGAAATTTAGAATACTATTGACCACCAGAGCAGTAATTAGTAATTACAAGTCACCGGTAGGGCTGGGCACGAAGCAAATATCCGGAAAAATACAGGTATCCGTGATCCGATCCGTGTTAAACGGATATTTGATTTTTCGATCCAATCCGATCCTTGAAATTTTGGATATCAAGAAATTCGGATATCCGAATTTTTTTTTGCTATCAGCGGATATCCGATTCGATCAGTGAAAAATCAAATATCCAAAATTTTTTTTAAGATATCCGCGATTATCCGATCCAATCCGTTATTATTTTTAATATATTTGTTTTGGTAATTTAATCATTATAAAAATTAATTATTTATTGAAAATAAATGGGTTAACAATAAAACATAATCATACATATTAGACTTACATGTTACTTTATATAAATGACATATGTATTTGTATATATATACGGATCGGATCGGATAATGGTCTTTTTAAAAATACTATCACTACAAGAAAACAGGGCCTTTTCCGACGGCCAAAACCGTCTGTAAGCTGTCGGAAAAGGACGTATTCCGACGGTTTCCGACGGGAACAGGCCGTCGTTTCTATCACGTCGGAAAAACAAAAACCGTCGGGAATCCGTCGCTTGTTTGCGACGGATTCCCGACGGATTTATGTCGGAGACCCAAAGGAGACGGAATTCCGACGGGTTTTGTTTTTCCGGCGATGAAAGACGGAATTCCGACGGTGGTTGGTTTTCCGGCGATGAAAGACGGAATTCCGACGGTTACCGTTTTCCGGCCATAACAGACGGAATTCCGACGGGTTCCTTTTTCCGGCCATAACAGACGGAATTCCGACGGGTTCCGTTTTTCGGCCATAACAGACGGAATTCCGACGGGTTCCGTTTTCTGGCTATAACAGACGGAATTCCGACGGTTTAATTTATTTTTTTTAAAAAAATAAAAATTATTTAATTTAATAATATAATATATTAATATTTTTAATAATGAAAAATAAAAACTATTTAAAATAAAATATATTAAAATTTAAAATTACAAACTAATAAAATTAAAATGTGTTTTACAGTTGTACAATCAAATTTAAAACTCTAAAAGGCCTATTCCGGCCTCCCGGTTCTGAAGAAGTTGGTCATCTTCTCTTCCATCGCTTTGAATTTTGCATCGGCCTCCTCCTTATCTCTCGCTCTCGCTTCCTCCACTGCCCTAAGCCGGTCGTGCAACTCTCGGTTTTCCGCCTCCAACCTCCTATGACGAGCATATCGAACCGACGAAACAGACGAGCTACTCTCCTCAGGGAGGCCGTAAACACGGCCTCTGGTCTTGGGTGTCGCCTACAAAAATTGTTTTTTTCAAATGTCATAACTTGTATTAAAAGTAATGTTTAAATTCCATTAAATGTGAGACGGTTACTAACCTCGAAGGTGAACTGGTTGGTCATCTCGACTGGAACTTCGGTTGGCACCGGAGTTCCTTCCACGATCGGTTGCGATTGGAGGACCTCCTCCTCCCGCCTCTGCACAGCTTCCACGATTTCACGAGCAATCGGGTCTTCAATTTCACCGGTCTTCTTGTTGGTGTGCGAAAACTTGACCATATCGAGGTTGGAAGGATAGACACTGGTCTCCTCCATCTGTTACCACATACAATTACGTTACAGAATTCAAAAATTTTATAAAATATTTAATTACTTACTATTTTCAGAGCAGCTGAAGCCTTGCTAATTGCACCGAGGTTGTGGGTCGCTTTTCCCTTCCCTTTCCGGTCGCTGTTGCGGTTAGTCGAGTGTTTCTCGGAGTCCGTCTTGGTTGCCTCTAACTCCCAGTGTCGAAGAAGTCCAGTCCACATCTCAGCGGGTTTATATTTGAAAACCTTTGCCACCTTCCCCTCTTTGTACCACTTGTCTTTCCACTCGTTCATCTTCAACGAGAACTTCCTCTTTGCCTTTTTGTCGAACTCCTTTCGGACCCTGGATGTGAGGACTGGGTCCCATGTAAAATCTTGCTACAAAAAAAAAAACATTCCCGCATTAGTAATTAAATTAAGCGTCATATAAGAAATACAATTGAAACAAATAAAATAAACTCTTACCGCAAATTGTCGGAACCAAGTGTCCTGGTCCTCTGGAGGCATGTCGTTGTATGTGGGGTAAGATTTATTGAGCATGGAGTTCATCATTTCGTTGATGGAACTCGTAATATCGTTTTGTGAGAATTGGAACCTATTAAATTGTTTATTAAATATTTATGTAAAATTATTAAATCCACAACATATTAAAATAAGACTT
Organism: Draba incana; assembly: GCA_963576765.1. Taxonomy (NCBI): domain Eukaryota; kingdom Viridiplantae; phylum Streptophyta; class Magnoliopsida; order Brassicales; family Brassicaceae; genus Draba; species Draba incana. The sequence goes on along the minus strand of OY755210.1, from coordinate 2,217,547 downwards.
ACCACGTCGTGTTAGGTGGCAAGTCTGGATCCAGACGCGTCAACCTATCACGCCCAGGTTGCGCCACAACCTGGTCGATGGTCAACGAGCTGGGGGCTGAGTGGGCTGTAGGCATGGGCTGAGACGGGAATGGGGTCTCCTCGGGGAATGGGGTCTCCTCGGGGAACTCGGTCTGACTCGGAGACCGACCTCCCCTACTAGAACTCGCACCACGTCTAGAGTTATGAAAATCCCCATAATTTGCCCTACGATTTCCATATTTTGAAGATTTAGATTTTTTGGGATTTATGAAAATTGGAATGTATAAGATTTTGTGAGTTGCAGATTTTGGAATTTAGTTAATTGAAAATTTTAGGTTATGGTTTTTAAGGATATTGGAGATTAGGGTTTTATGTAATTTATTGGTTTTATGTCATTGAATTAAGTTGGGGTTTTATGTCATTGAATTAAGTTGGGGTTTTTTAAAAATATTGTTTATTAAGAAATCGAAGTTTATGGAATTAGGTCTTGTTGGGAAATTGATATGTATAAATTTACATTTGTAAAAGTTTAAATTGTTTTATTAATGTTATTTAAAATTGTAAGGATTTTAATACATTTTCATAAAATTTTGTATATATATATGATATATATAAATTTAGAGGATTTAACATTTTAAATTAATAGAAAAATTGTTCGACGTTATACATTTTAAATTTATCAAATTTAAAATTTAGAGGATTTAAAGTTTTAAATTTACTTATTTTTATATAATGTTAAAATTATTAAGGTTTAAAGTCTTTTATTAATGTGATAAAAAATTTAAATTATACGGATTTAAATAGATTACCTTCAAATATTCTATATAAGATATTTAGAAAATTACAATTTATATATTAATTACATATTAAATCATAATAAATCCCTAAAACTCACATAACACAAATGAAAATCTAATTCTTAAAATTAGTAAACTCCAAAAATTATCAAATTTCAAAAATTTTGCAAATTTATTTGAAACCTAATCTAATAAATTTATAACATCCTCATAAACCCTAAAATTTTTATTTACTTAATTTGTTAATTCATAATTCGTTTAAAAAAAATATTAACAATATTTTTATAAAATTTTAAAAATAATCTACAATTCCTAATGAAAAATTTCTTAACCATTCTCATGAACAATTTTTTGTTACTAATCCACTAACAAATTTCGGATCCGATTAACTAATCCACGAACAAATTCATAACTAATCCACGAACAAATTTCGGATCCGAATAAAATCATGAAGAACACTTTTTGAAAATTTCTAATAAAGTATGGAAAACTTACATTGATTTGGTTTTGGTGAAAGATGCAGATGCTTAACGACGGAGGAGAAGATTCGGCGAGCAATCGGAGAAGCAACGGCGGAGACTCGGCGGTTTGAAGAAAACTTTTCGTTTTCTGATCTGAGATCGGGGAAGACGATGATTGTGGATATAAAAGGGGGTCCGACGGAAATCAGACGGCTTTCCGACGGTAATAAAAAATTCCGACGGTACCTCCGACGGTTTTCCCGCTTTGACGAAGATTACGAAGTCTTTTGGCGGCTGGGCAAATTAGGGTTACCGTCGGATTTCCGTCTTACATTTAAGACGGAATTCCGACGGTTATTCTTTTAAAATATTTAGTTGTAAATTTTTTTATATATTTTCTCTTACAAAAACATTTTTTCTATCAAACATATATATGTGATTTTAAAATTATGTGATTAGGGTGATTAACTTTACAACTTATAATGAACTTTAAAACTTTAAAATCAACTTTAAAACTAAAATTATGTGATTATAACTTTAAAACTTATAATGAACTTTAAAATTACAAATAATGTGATTATAAACCTTATAATGAACTTTTAAACTTTAAAATCAAAAACATCCCAAAACCGTCGGATTTCCGTCTTACATTTAAGACGGAATTCCGACGGGTTTGGGGGTTTTAATTAAACTACATTTCTTGCTACAATTACAAAGAATAAAAAATCCGAAACCGTCGGAATATCGTCTTAATTTTAAGACGGAATTCCGACGGTGTTGGGAATTTTTTTTTGAATTTAAAGTATATGATTAAGGTGTAAAGTTTATTACAAGGTTTTTATAATTAATTATATAGATTTTTATAAAGAATTATATATACTTTAAATATATAAAATTTAAAATAAATTTAATTTTTAAAAACCTTATAATCAACTTTCAAACCATATGATATACTTTTAAATCAAACAACTTTAAAATTTTTAAAACTTTATAATCTACTTTAAATATGTAGATAATATTTAAAAGGATTAAGGAAAGAAACCGTCGGAATTCCGTCTTTCATATAAGACGGAATTCCGACGGTTTGGGGTTTTTATGATTTTAAATTTGGGGAAAAAATTTACAAATAATATAACTCCAAAACCGTCGGAATTCCGTCTTTCATATAAGACGGAATTCCGACGGTTTGGGGTTTTTATGATTTTAAATTTGGGAAAAAAATTTACAAATAATATAACTCCAAACCGTCGGAATTCCGTCTTCTAATTAAGACGGGATTCCGACGGTTTCTTTCCTTAATCCTTTTAAATATTATCTACAAATTTAAAGTTGATTATAAAGTTTATAAAAATATAAAGTTGTTTGATATAAAAGTATATCATATGGTTTGAAAGTTGATTATAAGGTTTTTAAAAATTAAATTTAAGCTTTGTCAAAATTATATGTCGCTAAAATGTTAATTTGACCATCGCAGTCAAGAAACATAAATATTTTAGTACGGCTTCGAAACGTATTACACATATTTAACACCTCGATTACTCATTCCATAATAGGAATTAAAAAACATGACAACATTATAAAATCGTACAATAAATAGTAGGACATTATTTATTATTACTGCAACATAAAGCTTTAGAGGTTTAAATTATTTATTCTTCATCGGAGTCTGGCACTGTTTCATATTCGTACCCAGTAGTTTCTTCATCTTCCTCCTCCATGGTGCATATTTCCGTTGGGTGGTATTCAGCAATCATCGAATTAGCACCGATTATCTGATTCGTAACTGAATATAGTTAAAACCATTCCCAAAAATCATTATAAACGTATGGTGTAACTACCTTAACAATGTTCCGCTCTGTGATATTTAGGTACTTTGGGGTCCTATCAAATCGGCAAACGGTAACATTCTTCAAGATGAATACCGCATCTACACCAGTCATGAGTCTGTACTCGTCATTTTTTAAGATGTTATGGTGCATGGTTCCCTCGATTTTTCCCGAAGGATCTTTTAAGGTTACAAGCAGATCTCCCTGGTCATTGGGGGAGAAAGAAGAGAGCATAGCAACAATCTGAAAATTAAATAAAATATAAATACTAGCTTCTCAGATAAAATGTGTCTATAAATTAATGTTAATAAAATTGGACGGAAACCTAAACCTTTTTTATTTTCACAAATTGTGAACGCGGGAATTGAATTTCTGCAACCTGGGTCCAGAATGGTGTGATCCTATTATGATAAGAACCTACATTTATGAATGATAGATTTTGTATTAGTCACCTACGTACATTAATTCATTTTTGAAAAAGTAAAAATGATAATTAAATATATATATATATATATACCTTCCCGGATTATGTAATCGATAGTAGAAGTCCACCGCGGACTACTAAAATCATGGTCGGCTTGTGGTGCCTCGTTAATCACCTCAGAAATAAAATCTTGTGTTGGGCGTGTTTGAGAACTTTCACCTTGCAGCACCTTTGCATCATGAACCCTCTTGCGAAACAATCCTTGCCGTACGACTTAGCCAGGTCCCGGTATTACGGGCGTTTGGTTCTGCGATTGTTGAGTTGGATGGAGTGAAATTGTCGGTTCATCATCAATAACATTTAAGTTATCGTAAGGAGGGCTTGATGGAACACGAGGTGTGTTGCGAGTGTTTTGACCAGGGGCTCGGTTTTGCATATAGTAATTCCATAGATCATTATTAGCCATTACGCAATAGAATATTTTATGTTATGAGTATGGGTTCAAATTTTTTATGAATGAATGCAGAGCCGGGATGCTTATATAAAACTTACTTATGTCCGTCGGTAATCCGTCGGAAATTCTTCATTACTACTGACAGATGTAGTGCGTCGGAAATCCGTCCATAACCACTGACCAATCAAACTTTGCCGACATCTGATTATGTATGAATACCGTCGGAATTCGTCATTACTTACGACAGATTTAATGCGTCGGAAATCCGTCCATACCCACTGACCAATCATACTTTGCCGACATCTGATTCCGTATAAATACCGTCGGAAATTCATCATTACTTACGACAGATTTAATGCGTCGGAAATCCGTCCATACCCACTGACCAATCATACTTTGCCGACATCTGATTCCGTATAAATACCGTCGGAAATTCATCATTACTTACGACAGATTTAATGCGTCGGAAATCCGTCCATACCCACTGACCAATCATACGTTGCCGACATCGTGCTGTCTGAATTCCGTCAGTATTCCGGCGGTAACGGCCACTGTACATGATGGAATATCGACGGTTTAGACATATAACGTCTTCTATAAATACTCCCTATCGAGTTTTTTATGTTGTACAGCTTCAAATTATAAAAAAAATGTCTTCCAACTCTCCTAATGAAGAATCAAACACAAAAGGCGTGGCTAATTTTTTCATTGTTCCAAAATACTCGTGGGAATCTGAATCCCTATGCGACGAATTCACTCAGCAAATTCCCACTTACTCATGGGAATTTGATACGTGCTCACCAATCGATGAAGAAGATTCCACAGCAACAGTAGTGCCTGACAGCCAGTTCGCGCCAAACATCCACAACATTTACGATAGGCAGCCACAATGTCTTCATCAAGAGCGGGATACCGAAGGTGAACCACCATGTGACTTGGTGGAAAAGTCAGATACTTACGGTGCAAGTACTTCAAACGTAGGTAAGGATCAGTCGTATGACTTTGAATTCGCGCAAAGCCCGGAACAGCCAAACTTAAATTTAGATGTTGATGCAATCAAAAAAGATTTGTGGGACGGTTTTTTAGAATCTCCAACAACGGATCATTACTATGACTTCCAATTCGCCCAAAGCCCAGAAAAGCCAAACATAAATGTAGACGTTGATGCAATAAAAAGCGAATTGTGCGACGGATTTGTAGATTCTCCAAGAAAGAAAAAAAAGGGAAAGAACATCATGAAATGGTTTTAACAAATGGTAAGTTCGGAGTGGAAACAGACATCTGATAGTCCTTTGGGGAGGTTATTGTGGACTTGTACCATAATTGTTAGGTGTTAAAAATTTGCAATTCCTTATTGTACTTGTTTAAGATTGTGTTAAAAATTTATGTTTCATTAAATTTAATGTTTTATTGGAGTTGCAATACTCAGATTTTCGTCCACAATCGGTTTTGTTTATGAAATGTAAAATGTTATAAGGAACACATGCACAAATGTGAGAGACTAACATGAATAAGCACAACTAATATTTATTCTGAATCTCCGGTAGAACCATCACTGGGGATTGAGTCTGAATCGTCGTCAAATTCTCCCCGTGTTTCCTCTTCGTCCGAATGCACTAGATCATCTCCGACATAAGTGACATCAACGACAAGGTCAATGTTATTCATCTCCTCAATAGGTGACATTTGTACACTTCTCGATGGTTGTAGAGCATCTTGTTCTGGAACGCCATAGATTTTGCCTCTGGGGTTTATTGGAGTTACTGTGACCCACGGATCTGTACGGTAGGCAACTCGAGGATATGGAATGTAGCAAACCTATTAATAATTAGTGGATATTGTTATTATACATGAATAAGAAACCTTAAGTATGAGTACATAGGTAAACATATTAGTGTAAATATTGATACCTGGTCTGCTTGAGACGCAAGGATAAATGGATCATAATACTGCAATCTGCGGCTTGAATTTATCGAAATAACACCAAGCTGGTCGACTCGAACCCCTCGACCATTGGATGGATCATACCAATCGCACATAAACACAATGCACCTCAAGTTCACCATTCCAGGATAGCGGATTTCCAAGATTTATTTTAAAATCCCATAGTACATGGTATCACCGGATTGCGCCGAAATACCATAGTCCGAAGTTGATCTTTGACGTCCTTCCTCATGGATCCTGAACGAATATCCCCTAGTGCAAAACTTGGGATATGAAATCGCCGTGCTGCGTAAACCATAAGAAACCTCCACTAACCATGTCGGGACTGATTGATCAGTTGATCTACTATCGGAAACCTAAAAATGATATTCGTAATATCTAATAAGTAAAAAATGAACGTGCAAACATATATGCAAAAGTAAGCGTAATTAATTATATTAACTTACATAACATTTCAACCAGTCCGCAAATTCTTCATCTTTCAATACAGCAAGTTCGGCATCTGTCTTACCATAATGGTAAGCACGTGCGAGAGACATGTATATCCTGTAACATAACAGTCGTTAGTTGATGAAGGCAAATAATTCCAGACATTTAGTTTAATAACTGAGATACCTTTCGTACTCCAACATTTCGTCACAGTTTCTGAGGATATACGTATGCAGATGTGTGACCTCTTGTGCAGATAGTGTGCGTTTCTTTCGTTTTCCACTTGCTCGACCAACTTGGGCAAACAACTCAGGAACAACCACGTCATAGACTGCTTTCTCACCTCCATCATCATGTCGGGCAGGGCGTCTTGCCTTAGTACTAACTTCCCGTGGAAAATAACATTCGGCAAATTGTGAGACTTACTCGTTTAGGCTTTGTGCGACAATAGATCCCTCAACTTTGCTCAAATTTTTGACCTTTTTCTTGAGGTGGAACATGTAACGCTCGAACGGATACATCCATCGGTATTGAACAGGGCCTCCTAAGGCTGCTTCTCGTGGGAGGTGAATTGGGAGATGTTCCATAACGTCAAAAAAAGATGGTGGAAATATCTTCTCAATATTACAAAGGAGTACTGGGATATTGGCCTCCAAGTTACGTATCCCGTGGACGGTAAGCGTTCGTGAACATAAATCTCGGAAGAATGCAGCAACTCCTACAAAATAAAATTAAACAAGTTAGTACATATATAGTAATATAATGATAGACATAGACTAATGGGAGTAACAAATATACCTCCTATTGCTTGGTGGATAGGTTCTGGAAGAAGATATGCAAATACAAATGGAAGAAGACGCTGCATCACGACATGACAATCATGACTCTTCATTCCTATAAACTTCCCTTCCGTCGAATCCACGCAGTTACCTAGGTTAGATGCATAGCCGTCTGGAAATTTTACAAAATTTTTGAACCATTCAAAAAATACTTCTTTCTTCCTAGCGTCTAACCGGTACGCAGGCATAGGCAATCTACCGTTCAAAACATGAAGAGATGGCCTCGTACAAATCGATGACAAGTCGATTCTAGACTTCCAATTGTCTTTGGTCTTTCCTGGGACGTTTAATACGGTGTTCATGATGTTGTCAAAGAAATTCTTTTCCACATGCATGACATCTATATTATGCCGCAGTAGATGGTCTTTCCAGTACGGTAAATCCCAAAAAATACTCTTCTTGTGCCAATTGTGATATTCCCCACAACCGTCGACTGGGTAATGACCATTTCCCCCACATTCAGGAGTTCGCTCTGCACCAAAATCTCGTAATTGTTCCAATATGCTATGACCATCTATCTCAGGAGGTGGACCATGAAACACTCGTACATCCGTCTTGAAATGTCGTTTAGACTTACGATATGGATGATTGGGCGGCAAAAAACACCTATGGCAATCAAACCATGAAGTCTTCCTGCCGTGCTGCAATTGGAAAGCTGCAGTATTGTCTTGGCAATAAGGACATGCCAATCGTCCATGCGTTGACCATCCAGATAACATACCGTATGCCGGAAAATCGCTTATGGTCCACATAAGAACCGCACGCATGGTGAAATTCTGCTTCACTGAAACATCATAAGCCAGAACACCATGCTCCCATAACATCTGCAACTTACAAATCAATGGTTGGAGGAATATATCGAGCGACCGTCTTGGATGCTCTGGCCCGGGAACTAGAATTGAGAGAAACAGGAACTCGCGCCGCATGCACAAAGATGGAGGCAAATTGTAAGGTGTCACGATGACCGGCCATAATGAATATTTCCTTCCATGCTTGCCAAACGGGTTGAAACCATCAGTGGATAAGCCTATGTATACATTCCGTCGTTCACCGGCAAAATCTGGATACATTGATTGAAAGTGTTTCCACGCTTCCGCGTCAGAAGGATGCGTGATATCTCCATCTTGACTATGCTCTGCATGCCATCTCATAGCCGATGCTGTGCGGTTTGATTCGTACAGCCTCTTCAACCTCTCCGTTAAGGGTAAATACCACATCCGTTTGAATGGAATCTTCACCCTGCCACTTGTATCCTGAAAACGGGGTTTGCGGCAAAACTTACATTTATTTCGGTTCTCGTCTTCTCTCTAGTATATCATACAGTTGTCGATGCAGACATCTATAACCTGGTAGGGCAAACCAAGACCGGCAACAAGTTTTTGTATCTCGTAGTATGATCCGGGGGCCAGATTATCTTCTGGCAAAATATCTTTCACGAACTCGGCGACAGCATCCACACATTCTTCGGACAAATTGTAATCAGTCTTTATGTTCATCATCCTAGTAGCAGACGATAACGGTGAATGGCCATCCCTACAACCGCTGTATAGTGGTTGCTTTGATGCGTCTAACAACTCGAAAAACCTTCGAGATTCTAAATTAGGCTCTTCACCCCTATCACCCTCATACCCACCCGACTGCATATTATTCTCTCTATACGCATCATTAACCATCGCAACCGTACTTACCCTAACATCTACTTCCGTTGTAGGTTCCCCTACGACATCAGGAAAATAAGGTTGATTGCTACTAGTACTACCATATTCATAATTCCTTTCTCCATGTAAATACCAAACCTTATATCCCGGTCTAAAACCATATCTATATAAGTGATTCCAAACATTATGAACGGCAACACTAATTCTATTACAGCAATTAGAACAAGGACATTTAATATCCTGACCTTTTTTTGCTGCGTCTACATTACTGGGTAAATTCATGAACTCCCATAATCCTTGAGCGTACTCGTCCCTTAATAAGTCCGAGCCCTCTTCCGTCATTGGCTCGTCCATCCATGCCCGAAAATATGAACTCATCTTTATATTTTTTTTGTTTGTCGAAATTTTGTTCTGATGGAATTGAATGAACCGTTCTGCAAACTTATGTATAATAGATTTCCGTCAAGCCACCGTCGGAATTCCGTCAATATGTCCGACATATGACCCCGCCACATCCCATCGGCCACCGCAGACGATATCTCAACCACTCAAACTTTGCCGACATCGTAAACCGTCGGAAATACCGACAGATATAAGCCGTCGGAAATAAGTCCGATCACTCAGACGTCGCCGACATCGGAAATTTTTACTTCCGTCCGATTTCCGTCGATGTGGTGTCGCCATTTTGCGACAGAAAACAAATCCGTCTCTATTCCGTCGGTTTTTCCCGACGGCTTTTTTGTCCGTCGGGAAAAACCGACGGAATAGAGACGGATTTGGTTTTTCTCGAGAACCCGTCGGGATTTCGTAGGAGTTACCAGACGGAATTCCGTTACCAGACGGAATTCCGACGGAAAAAAAATGTCCGTCGGAAATCTGCATGTTTTCTTGTAGTGTATTTGTGATTTACTTTGTGTTTGATGGATCGCCCATTTTAGTATTTGCTTTGCTTCGAAACTTTGCGGATATTCGAATTTTTCGGTTCGGATCAGAACGAATCGCGGATCGAATCGGTTTTAACGGATTTTTTGCCTAGCCCACCGGAATCTGTTTTGGCAAAATAAAATTGAAAAAAATCTTCTTTGGTTTTACAGTTGTCACGAATGTATTATCTTAATATATAATTTAATAGACTATACCACCCTGCAATTGTGTAAATGATAAAATCCGTTATAACTTAACCAAGATTTGAATGTGGCATGTTGCTTCCACTTTATTATTGATAATGATACATGAACCATAATCATATGGCATGTTAGTGAATAGTGATTACCTTCTCTAATGTCGACGCCGAACAAAGAATGTTAGTTGCTCTATATGTTCAACAGATTTATATAAATAAACACATATGACCTTTTGAGAATGTTTTTAACCGAGAATTTATATTAAATGAAAAAGAAAAAGAAAATCTATAAGAAGATGAAAATTAACTTTGAAGCTAAAAATTAACTTTGAAGCTAAAGTGGGTATGTATATGAACAAAATAACTAAACGTAGAAGTGTGATTCTCTGCCAGATATTAATATACTTTCGTTATTGATCATTTCAAATATTAATATATCAGAAAACATATTACTTCTCTGCCAGCTTTTAATATCAAGTTCTAGTTATAAATGTTCTCTTTTATTGCGTCAATACCAATTATAAATGTTGGTATACCAAATGTATTAGTCCTCCCTCCGTTCTCTTCTAATTGGTGTTCTAAGAAAAAAAAATTATTTTAAAAGATTAATTTTCATATTTTCAATGCATTTTTAATGAAAAAATAATGATAAATTGTAAAATTTAAGACACATTAATTGATTTTATTGAATTACTATTGGACTAGAGTTATAAAAAAATATTTAGTGCAAAAAACAACACATTTATAACCAAGATTTAATGTATTTTTTTAATAGGTGTGAAAATTCTAGAATATCAAACAAAAAAGAACTGAGGGAGTATCATTTTGGTGGAAAGAATTAGAGTTGTATTTTATATAGGTCAGCAGTTAGTTACAAACTCAATAATATTTGACATCAATTAATAAAAGTTTAAATAAGCTTAAATTATTATTTATTACACAATCAGTTTTATTTTTGTAGATAAATTAGTTTATAAACTCTAAGAGATAAGATAAGCTTCGAAATGCATAATCATAGCTTCCATTTGAGGTTCGGATAAATCGAATTGTCTTTCTTGTTTAGGTGTTACATCACTTTGGTCCTCTTTTGCCTACTTCGCTTCTTCGTCTATCTCTCTATTACTTATGTATTTTATCAATGTATTATAATTTTTCAATAGTATGAATAACTTGTCCACCAATCGCATTTGTCTCTTGACAATTTTTCCCCTCATTGTAAAATAATTGCGGATAATATTTTAGAAAAGACGAGATGATTCTTACTTTTTCCTTTTTTTTTTTAAACGTATGGAATTATTATAGATATTACAATCATCACTAGACTAATTTGATCTATTTGACCTAGTTCTATTATGATGATATTCATCTATCTTTTGTCTTTTGCGGTTAAGGTGAATAGCTTCTACATTTGCCTCCATGATGCAGCTCTCCATGTACGACATCTCCTCTGATGCAACTCTCCATGTGTGACATCCCCATGATGGACAAGCTCTCCCCGACGAACGGTTTTGCATGTACGACATCTTCCATGATGGACAGACTCTCCCTGGCGATCGGTTTAGCATGATCGGTTACTTTTTCCTTTTTATTGATTTGTTTTTTCATTCATTTAGAGTAAAAGAAATTGTAATTATTCCACCAAAATTTAGACTTTCACATTTTAGAGAAAAATATGACTAAACTTATATAAATGACATCAAGTGGACTTCTTTTTTCTTAAAACTAATAAAGTTTGAAAATTGGATCGGTTGGTTTCTAATTTTGGAATCGTAGGTTTCATTTTTTATGTTTACTTTATCGAATAAAGGAGGAGATGATGATCACGGTTCACGGAAGCTACGGTGAGGTTGCAAACAGGCAATACAATCCTTTTGTATAAACGAAAAGACAAAGCAGTCCTCCGAACAAATTGTTCGTTGAAGGCGTAAGTCGGAAGCTGATATGATTCGTTACATTTCAACAGAAACACTATTACCGGTCCGACCATATCACGTCACCCACCCCCGACATTCGGGTCGGATCCTATTCAACCACCCACTTGACCCGCTTTTTTTGTTAAACCAACCCACACAAATTAATAGCATTTCTGAACTTTTTTTATGCCAATCTTTGATATTTAACCCATTACATTTATTTTCTGTTTGTCAACCCCCACAGTCATCAATGTTTTTTGACCAACTACTGACTTACGGTGTCATTCAATAAACTAAAAGACAAGATCTGAAAAGTAGCGAATTTGAGTAATAAACCAAACTCATTATGTGTTTTATATGCTCAAGCGCTTTTTTTATACAAATTTTAACATGTAAAAATATGGAACTTTGATGAAAAATTACAATGACATATTAGAATTTAAAAATTATTTCTAGAAATATATGACTTTAATTTTTAAGTCAATGTAACTGTAAGGGGTTATTATACAAAAAGGAAAAAAATGGTTCAATTTGTAAGGAAAGAATAAATTTCGGGAAAAAATGAAAACATATTCTGCATATAAGAGCAAGTGTATTGGAGACATTTTGGGGTGTTCTTATAATATAAAATTATTAAAATGGTTGTAAAAGAAAGAAAGAGAGTGTTTTTGTGGGGTATATTAAAATATAAAATTAATAAAATTTAAATAAAGAGAGTAGATAGTGAGTGTGTTTAGGAAAATGAAGAGAGCGAATGTATAATATAGGATATTTTTTAGAGTGTTAGGAAAAGGAAAAAAGAGTGTTTAAATATAAAATTAATAAAAGTTGAGTAAAAGGATGAAAAAGAATGTATAAAATTGAATAAAAGAAAGAGAGAGTGTGTGTTTTAATAATTTTAAAATCTTTAGACAAGGGAGAAAGTGTGCAATGCAGTTGCCCTAAACACATCATCTTCTCGTACACACCACCAATCCTTTGTTTTATTAAAAAAAAAATTCTTTCTTTTTTGTTTCGTAAAAACGAACGAATCAGTGTCGGCTCTTGCGTTCGGGAAAGAAAAGAAAAAACACTGTACAACGTAGGATCCAAAACGCGCGTTTATAGAAACGCTTTTCTTATCCGGCTTCTTCTAATTCCGTCATTACTCGGAAATCGCGTTTTCGACCAATGTGCTGCTGAAACTGAGTCATCCTCCGAGTTAGCGAAGTAAAAACTTCGAGGTTTAGAGAAAACTGCGTTTCCAAGTAAGTGCGTTTGCGGCTGAAACTTTCTTTCCAAGAAAGTTTTATTCTTTTCCCAATTTGCAAAAGTAGTTGATTTCTTCTACGTAGAGGAAAAGATTTCGAACTTTGTTTCCTACGTTTCTTTTTTTGTGCCCAAACATCTTTCTGACAAAATCGAATCCGTAGATGAAAAACTTTCCTGTCTGAAAATTTTGCAGACAAATTTGTTCTTTTGTTTGTTATTAGCTGAAAATTGGAATCTGAAAAAAAAAATCTACTATAAACTGAAAAACGTTTTTTAGATACCAAATGATGTAAATAAATAGTTCTGATCTAACGCAAGTCATTTTGTGTACTTATGTATTGGGAGATCTTGTCTCTTTAGGTACTATAATTCCATTTTTGCTATAGCTATTTTCTTTTTATCTTTATAACGTATTTTTCCCTTTCTTGTTTTATTTCCCCAGAATGTTCAACTTCAAGAAATGGTTGATTCTTTTGGTATATTCATTAACAATCTTGAAAACAGAAGGATTATTTGTCAATATGACATTGGTTCGAAACGCAGTCGCTAAAGGAGCTGGTGAGTTAGTATAATTTTATATTTATCATATAAAATTTATTCTTTTTGTGTGTTTTTGATCCTTAATTCATGTTGTTTTGCAGTTTGTTTAGATGGTAGTCCACCAGCTTATCATTTAGATAGAGGTTTTGGAACTGGAATCAATAGTTGGATAATACAGCTTGAGGTTTTGTTCTGTTTTTTTTTTAACTCTTGTGTTCTGTTTTTTAATTTCGATTAGTTTATCGCCTTTTACCGCTTACTGGTTTGATCTTGTGGGACTTAGGATATGGTTTTCTGAATGATTGTGATTTTGGAAATGATTGATTTAGGGAGGAGGATGGTGTAATAATGTAACGAACTGCGTTAATCGGATGCATACTCGATTAGGTTCATCGAAGAAAATGGACAAGCAAATCGCTTTCTCGGCTATTCTCTCCAATAAGAAACAATATAATCCTGGTATGATTAAATTTGACTAATTTTTTTTATCAAACATAAGTTTGGTGTTTTCGGTTTTTTTTCTCAAGGTTTTGGTTGGTTCTTTGATAGATTTCTACAATTGGAATAGAGTGAAAGTTCGATACTGTGACGGATCATCATTCACAGGAGATGTGCAAGCAGTGAATCCTGTAAGTTATTAATAAGAAAAATCATTTAATTGGTTTTTGTCAATTATTCGATAATCGTAATGGTGATTTGATCAGGCTACTAATCTTCACTTCAGAGGGGCTCGAGTTTGGCTAGCCGTTATGCAGGAGTTGCTAGCTAAAGGCATGAGAAACGCCGAAAATGTAAGTTTTTTTTGTTGTCTCTTCACAATTCTCCAATCTCTGTAAAATTGTTGCAAGATTTTGATCCTTAAAACCGGTCTAAAACGTTTTTGATGGCAGGCGGTTTTGTCTGGATGTTCGGCCGGCGGATTAGCTTCGCTGATGCATTGTGACAGTTTCCGTGCTCTGTTACCGATGGGTACCAAAGTAAAATGTCTTTCAGATGCTGGTTTTTTTCTCAATACGTAAGACAATTATTCCGTTTGTAATCCTTCCTTATCTACCATCAACCGATAAAAAAAAAAAAAAACCGATTTTCGCCTTTCTTTTACAATCTAACGAAAAGATATTTCATCGGTGTGTGTTATCAGAAGAGATGTCTCAGGAGCTCAATACATTAAAGCTTATTTCAATGATGTGGTCACTCTACATGTAAGCTTTAATTTGCTTTTTTCTTCTCTAGTGATAGTTAGTACAATTGCTTTGCTCATTCTTGTTTTTAGAACTTTTCTATGAAATGTTTTTGCAGGGATCAGCAAAAAACTTACCGAGGTCATGTACTTCAAGATTAACCCCTGCAATGGTAAAAATAAACTTTCATATGATCTCTTTGAATCCCTCTTTTATTTTTTCTCTATACAATTTTACTCATATAATCATCACCAAAATGTCATAGTGTTTCTTCCCGCAATACGTGGTTCGCCAGATTAGAACTCCTCTTTTCATTCTTAATGCCGCCTACGACTCTTGGCAGGTACATTATGAATTACTGACTCTGTAACTACCAAAGTTCTCTAAACTAAGTATTTTGTACTATAATCTTACTTCGAAAAACTTAGCTTTGAATTTCACATTTCTTTCTTAGATAAAGAACATTTTGGCGCCTCGTGCTGCTGATCCTTACGGAAAATGGCAAAGTTGTGAATTTGACATCAAGAATTGTCAACCAAATCAGCTCAAAGTTATGCAAGGTTAGCCACAAAACCAAAAAATCTATTCAAGAATCTGATTTTTTTGGACCATTTTCTAAAACATTTATGCATAAAAAAGTCTTAAATTTCTCGGTTTTTATGTTCTTTAGATTTCAGGTTAGAGTTCTTGACTGCGGTGATAGGTTTAGGAAGATCATCATCAAGAGGAATGTTTATAGACTCTTGCTACACTCACTGCCAAACCGAGACACAAACTTCATGGTTTTGGCAAGATTCTCCAATTCTAAACCGGACGGTAAAAATACGCGAAAAAGCGTTGGAGATTGTCACAAGAATTCATAATAGAATCAATGTATATTGTGTTCTTTTCTGATAATTTTTTCTTGTTAATTTTGCAGACAATAGCAAAAGCTATTGGAGATTGGGTTTATGACAGAACATTGTTTCAAAAGATAGATTGTCCTTACCCTTGTAACCCTACTTGCCACCACAGGGTTTTCAGTCCTCAAGATGCTCCTCCAATTTAAAGAAATTTTACTAAAAATATATATATATATATAATTATTATTTTTTAACAAGAAAATTTGCTTATACAAATTATTCATTTGTCACATATAGTGAGATATTCAGGGTTTAGTTATAGAAAAAGAAAAAGAAAAAGAGTGATTGATTCTTAAAGTGTTGAGAATAAGCAAAAATGATGTAATTTTCCTCAGCACCTGGCTCGTCTGCCTTAAGTTGCTCTGTAATTCTTCCATTTTTATGTAATATGCGACAATTGTTACTTTCTAGTTTAATAAATAAAGTATTATTTTTGTTAATTTACAGTTTTTATTCAAAATGAATGTCATTTCATAAGTTTAAGATGAATTTTCACGCTTCATTTTTGTTTTATCTCTTTTGAAAAACTAATAACTTCGAATTTGAATCATTAATTTAGTAAAGAAGTATCCTTAATATGAAAATCTATGTATGTTTTGAAAATTCGTTAATCCGCATGAAGTATATCAAAATAACATTCTCTATGAAATGGATAAAAGTATTGTGCGTGCTGGAAAATCACACAATAGAAATTAGGAAGATTCTACGAAATAGAGCTTCTTTAGGGTTTCAAACACTTAGAAAAGATTGCGAATGAGGGTTTTCAGAAGTTGTTCTTATTTATCAAGATCAGAGCTATTTTTGTCTTATTATCACTTAGAAAATCGGATCCCCTCAAATGAGAGGGGTACATGCTTATTTATAGAAATACAATTCGGTTGAGGCAAACAGTGATGGGCCTTTAACGGGCCTTCGTCTTCTGGGCTTTGACCGTTGGGCCGATTTGGCGAATACGACGTCGTTTTAGGCTTATCGATTCTTCTAGGGGAGATTTAACCCCTACAGTTAGCCCCTCAGTTCAACAGTTTTATAAATAAGAGTGTTGAAGTAAGGGTGTCTGAGTGAGGAATCGATTTCCGTTTGGACGGTTTACGTGCTGACGATGATGCTGCCGAGGCCAGATGACATGATTTGTACCCAATTTTGGCGAGTTGACCAAGTGTGACGTTATGAGCGAGTCGATTTCGACCCTGCGAAGTCGCGAGTCGATCGAGCTCGTAATACGCGAGCTGCTTTTGAAGATGCAAGTTAACGAGGCGATCAGTAGATGAAGTTGCGAGCTGATCATGCTCGTGATCTGCGAGTTGTTGGTGACGCGAGGTAATTCGAGAGATTAACCGCGAGATGGCAAAATGAAGTTTCCAACTTCGGCGAACTGGCCGATACGATGTCGTTCAAGTCGCCATTATCGCCGAGTCCCGAATTCGGCAAGTCGATCGTTCCTAGTTATCTGCGAGTCGACTTCGAATTTGAGAAGTGGCGAGATGATTTGGTGAAGACGAAGTCGCGAGTTGATTTGATGAAGTCGCGAAGTCGCGAGTTGATTTGATGAAGACGAAGTCGCGAGTTGGTCTGATGAAGTCGCGAGTTGCTTTAAAGAAGGCGAAGTCGCGAGTTGATTTGATGAAGACGAAGTCGCGAGTTGGTCTGATGAAGTCGCGAGTTGCTTTGACGAAGGCGAAGTTGCGAGTTGATTTGATGAAAACAAAGTCGCGAGTTGATTTGATGAAGTCGCGAGTTGATTTGATGAAGTCGCGAAGTCGCGAGTTGATTTGATGAAGTCGCGAAGTCGCGAGTTGATCTCGAGAAGATGATTTTGATGCAGAGATCGATTTGAACAGGTTTCGAGGGTGCGATTTGATCAATTCCACCGCTAATGCGAGGTCATGGTAATTGCTGAGGATCGAAGTCTTTGAGAAAGTGAAAACTTGAAGTCGCGAACTAAGTCAGAGGATCAGCTCGCGAGGTCACGATTTCGAGTCAATACAAAGTTGAGGCATCGCAAGTCGGTTTAGCTCCTTGTGAAACTGTGACACCAGAAGCCCAGATTCTCGGCCCAAATTAAAATGACGCCCACCTCGAAACTCAAATCGTCACAAATGCCTTTATAAGGAGCGATGCTCCTTAGAGACTTCCCATAACTCTCATTTCTCCGAAAACAGGTTTGCTCTCTCTCTCTCTTCTCTCGTTTTTCTTTCAAGTTTTCGTTAAGTTTTTTGCCGTCCCATCACTTCGCCGCCGCCGTGTTCTTCATCGCCGCCGTCATGTTTTTGAGGAGATTCGAACATTCTTTCTTTAAGATTCTACGAAAATAATGTCGTCAACAAATTCGATCAAGTTTTCGAGATCTGCCGAGCCCGCCGAGAAGGAAAAACTGATCTGGGCGTATTCCGCTAACAGCGAATCGATCGTTGATGCGAGTTGGAGCTGTGGTCGGTTTCGTTGATAAGAGAACGCGAGTACGTCTGATCGCGAGGAGACGAGTGCATCTTATCGAGAGGATCGAGTTGGTGGTCATTCTCCTCTTGCCGAACTGTTTTCTTATCCCTCCCCTGTCTTAAGACAAAGTCGTGAGACGAGGGAGATTGCTTCACCGGTGCGAGTTCCACGACCAGATTTCCAAGAGGGAGTTAGGACTTCGCACCCTTCGCAAATTGACGAGGCTTCTGCTATTAATGAGCAGAGGCTAATCGTGGAAATTCCATATCTCCGCGACGAGTCGTTTAGCCCTGCCGAGCTGCCTCCTCGAGTAAAGATCAAAGAATGTGCTTGGGAGTACAATCCTCTCGTAGAAGCAGAGAGATTGCAGGCCTGGATTGGATCCGGACTGGCCGAAGTCGTTAAGAAAAAGAAGTCGAGGCGAAAGGAGCGTCCGCCTCCAGGCTCTTCATGGTGCGACGAGGAGTCGCTGGATATCGTTCGCGCAGAATGCGGAATCTCCGATGCGGTCGAGATGATCGTGCCGACTGTCGAGCAGTGAGAAGACGACCCGCCAGTCGGCACGTTTACTGCGTACGAATGCTGGTTTAGGGGCTGCTATCTCACGTTCCCCATTCCTGCGCTGATTTGCGGTACATGTGGGTTCATAGAATCGCGCTCGTGCAGATCAATACCAAAGGAGTTCTTCAATTGGTCGGGCTTCTGACTCGAGCTGCCGAATGTGGCGAACCCATCGGGGTTCGTCATCTTCATAATTTTCTTGAGTTCCGCAAGCATGCCGACCCGAGCGGCAAGAGGTTGTATAATCTGGCGAGTCGCTCCTTGTACAAAGTTTTGGATGACTTTCCAAACAAAGACCACAGTTGGCGCAAATATTTTTTCTTCATGCCGATGTCAAGTGCGTCTGTTGAAGAAGAACACCCGGCGGTGGCGAAGTGAGCTGTCTCCTTATGCTTTGTCTTAATTTTCTGCTCAATTGTTTTTACAACTCCCAGACCACTACTTACCCCAGTTCCCGGAATTGACAATCTGTTCAACAAGTTAAAGGCTAGGAAGTGTCTTTGGGAACGTCATTTTCATCTTTAGAGAGTCATTCGAGCTCGCGAGTTTGCTCTAGTCGACAAAGAAGATTTTCCGAATCGAAGCGAGTCCGACGACTTCGATATCATGCCAGAAAGGCCAATTTTCCGTGATATCGCCAAGAAGAAGGCTGAAAAGAAGGCCAAGAGAAAGGCCGAGCCGAAACCAGCTGCTCCTGCTGCTGAGACGTCAGAGCGGAGCGTAGCCAAAGAAGATATCCTTACCGCGAAGGATGACAAAGCGGTGGCTGCAGGTATGAGTGGTACATTGGCTGTTATTCCTTCACAGCCAATTACCGTTACGGACGAGCTTGCCGAGTCTGAGCACCAGCTAACTCGCAAAAGAAAACACACTGCCTCCGATAAAGGCAAGGGAAAAACCGGCGATAAAAAGATTCGTCGCGAGCTGCCGACTTTGCCTCGAGGCGAGGCCATTCCTCCAGGTCCGCAATCTGGAAAGTCTGTCGAGCTGTACGACGATCCTTTAGCCGTAGCTGCCTTAATGGCTAAGGTTACATATCCGGGTGATAACATGCCGATCCCGGAAATGATGGTAAAGAGCGAGCTTTACAAGGAATTTGCGTCTCGCCAGGCTAAGGTAAATTCTCATTATTCTCTGTTCCATCTCGCTTCATTTCTCATATTTCCAACTCTTCCGCAAGCTATCGCTCACTGCAACAGGATGGTCATAGCGTATGATCAAGAGGCGAGGGCTAGGAAGGCCTTTATTGACGAGGCGAGGAAGAAGGAAGAAGCCGAGAAGAAGCGGCTCGCAGAGGAAATGAGTGAACTCGCTGCTGATCGAGACGCCTATAAGAAGAGCAATGACAATCTGGGCTTTCATCTTCATAGAGTTGGTTCCGAGAAGAAGAAGCCGAGGAGAAAGCTGCCGAGCTGGAGGCAGAATTGCTTGCTCTGAAAGCGAGTCGCGAGAGGGATCTTGAAACGGCAGCTTCATCCGCGAGGCGATCCGCGGCTGCAGAAGTTCAAGCCAAAATGGACCGCGCTAACGAGCTTTTTTGTCGAATGATGAAAAAGCCGATAAGGAAGATGGTCCTTTTCTCGCAAGCGGACTCCAACCTACAGCTCCTCGACGACCTGGAGAATGCTGAAGAGCCTTTCGACACCATCGCTGAACGCGCTCTTCTAGTCGAGAACAAGGCAACGCTGGGTTCTGCCTACGATGTCTTCGACGAGATGTCGGACGAGTTGCAGAAGATTCTAGGTATGAACTATGTCGCCCCCATTAATGTAGCAGATATTGTTGTTTCTCCGCGAGTCGAAGTTAGCGCTAAGTCTGTTGGTATCAATGTAGCTTCTGGCTCTAACGACGGCTCCTTGGGTATGCGGCTGCGAAGCGCGAGCGAGGAGTTGAGCGACAGCGAGTCGGGCGAGACGGACAAGACTGTTGATCCCGATCAAACTGTGGCAACCAAACTTCAGCACGAGCCGACTCCACTAGAAAAGGATCCTAAGACTGGCGATGTTGCGAGTTTGGTTGTACCTTCCGCACCGGCTGGCGGTGAAATGGCAATGGAAGGTGGTGAGTTGGAGGATTTGGCTGGCGCTGATGCACATATCAAGGATAAAGGTGTCGAAGAGGGCGAGCTTGTCGCCTAATCCAAACTTTTGTAATAGATTTTTAGAATTTTTCTTTTTGTTTTTGCTAAGGTTTAGGACTTGTTTTTTGTTTCGATGTCTGGACGGCTTTATCCAACCTGTGACATTTTATCTGCCTGGTTGGTCGAACCCAAATATAAAGAATTCGGATTTCTTCCGACATGCTTTATTGTTTTTAGATTCGCCGTTTTTGGCGAGACCTGTTGTGATTATTCGTTGTTTTTTCAAAGAGCCTATTGGCGAGGATTCGATTTCGTTGTCGACGAACCCAGCGACGATGTGTTGTTGAAGATAACGACAAACCGCTCTTATCGGCGAGGCGGTTTTAGGAAGCTAAACGGCGATGCGGTTTTAAGACGCTTAGAGGCAATGCGGTTTTAAGACGCTTAGAGGCGATGCGGTTTTAAGACGCTTAGTTGCGATGTGTATTTAAGACGCTTAATCGCGATGCGGTTTTAAGACGCTTAAGGGCGACGCGGTTTTAAGACGCTTAAGGGAGAAACACTAAAAGTGTTGCCGCAAAATTTGCCATGTTCGGCGAGGCCTGTTATAGTTTGTTTATTTGAAGCAAATTTCGGAGTATAGATATTCCCAGGAATATCTTACCCGATAATAATCTCTGACCAGATTATGTTTGCCAAGTTCGACCAGTGTTAAGTATAACTGGGTTCGCGAGATGAACATCCTGGTTTACGGTCGTATTCCACTGAATACATCCGCTCCAGTGATGAACTCTAAATTTATATAGCGTGCTTTATCCACTTTGGATGTATGGGTTAACTTCGCGATGAAGTGTTTTAGATCGTCATTATGGTCAGTAATGACGACGAGTCGCGTGTAGACAATTAAGTCGTTTGTGAATTGATCGACTCGCTTGTAGACAGTTAAGTTGTTTAGCGAGCTGGTCGAGTTATAACAACTGTCGCGTTTAGACATTTAAGTCGTTTGCGAATTGATCGAGTCGCGTGTAGACAGTTAAGTTGTTTGGCGAGCTGATCAAGTTGTAATAACTGTCGCGTTTAGACATTTAAATCGTTTGCGAATTGATCGACTCGCGTGTAGACTGTTAAGTCGTTTAGCGAGCTGATCGAGTTATAACAACTGTCGCGTTTAGACATTTAAGTCGTTTGGCGAGCTGATCGAGTTGTAATAACTGTCGCGTTCAGACATTTAAGTCGTTTGCGAATTGATCGACTCGTGTGTAGACAGTTAAGTCGTTTAGCGAGCTGATCGAGTTATAACAACTGTCGCGTTTAGACATTTAAGTCGTTTGCGAATTGATCGAGTCGCTTGTAGACAATTAAGTCGTTTAGCGAGCTGATCGAGTTGTAATAACTGTCGCGTTTAGACATTTAAATCGTTTGCGAATTGATCGTCTCGCGTGTAGACAGTTAAGTCGTTTAGCGAGCTGATCGAGTTGTTACAACTGTCGCGTTTAGACATTTAAGTCGTTAGCGAATTGATCGAGTTTTGACAACTCTCACGCTTAGACATTTAAGTCGTTTGCGAATTGATCGATTGTAACAACCTTAGTTTGTTACGCCGTGACTGGGAGTATGAATATACAGACCCACTTCCCCCCTTTTTCGAATAGGGGGCAACTGAACTCGTTCGAAAACGAGTTGCCTACGTACCCTGTGAAGGGATCAAGTCGCGCCGTAGTTCAAGTCAAATGACTTAGTATTTTTTAGCAGTAGTACTTTTTTAGATGTCGCGCATTCCAGGAATGCGGGATCATCTCGCCTTTCATGTTAGCGATTTCGTAGACGCCTGGACGGACTACCTTTGTGATCTGGTAAGGTCCTTCCCAGTGAGCACCGAGCTTGCCGGCATTTATCTCGGCCGTATTCTGAAAAACCCCGCGAAAGACGAGGTCTCTTTCGTGGAAACGCCGAACTCGCACTTTAGAGTTGTAATACTTGGCCGCGACAATTTGATATTCGGTCATTTTTATAAGAGCTCGGTCGCGCCTTTCGTTGATGAGGTCGAGTTCGTCGAGCATGAGGAGATGATTGAGACCTTCCTGTTCGGGGAAATGGACCTCGGGAGGAATTACACATTATATTCCGTAGGCGAGGACAAAAGGTGTCTCGCCCGTAGCGCGACGAGGTATGGTTCGATAAGACCATAAAACGCCTTCGAGTTCATCTGCCCAACGGCCCTTGCCTTGTGGGCAGCGAGGTGTCGACTTGCTGACTCTTATTTTCCATTTGTCGCAGAAAAGTTCGAATTGCTTGGAGATGAACTGCGAACCGTTGTCAGTCACTATCTCGTAGGGCACGCCGTGTCGACAAATGATATTCTTCTAGACAAAGTTTTCGACATGCTTGTCCTTGATCGATCCGAATGCCTCCGCCTCTATCCACATTGAAAAATAATCCGTCAGGACTAACAGATATTGCTTCTGCCGAGATGGGTGGAGCGAGGTGACCGAGCTCAAAAACTTCGTAGGTAGATGGATGAAGGGACCATGGCGTTGACATTTCTCGCATTTTGCCGCGAACAGCTCGCAGTCTTTTATCATTGTTGGCCAGAAATATCCATGTCGTTTAATTCGAATGGCGAGTGAGCGACCTCCAGAATGGTTTCCGCAGGATCCACTATGGACTTCGCGCATTATCTTGCAAGCTGCTTCACCTTCGACGCAGACGAGGAGTGGTCCGGACAGCCGCCACTTGAAGACTTCCCCGTGGAACAGAATGAAACGCGATGATTGCGACTTTAGCTTGCGAGCCGCCCATTTGTCTTCAGGCACTTCGCCGTCTGCAAGATACCCGCGAATGTCAGCCATCCACTTAGTATCACAACCATAAACTGTAGTCTCGTCGTCAATGGGAATGTTGGCGATTTCGTGCGCTGGTGGCGGCTCTTCGCTATTCTGGTAAGCGTCCTCTGGCATTTCTTCGAACTGTTCGGGGAGAAGACCACGGTTAAAATTCATATTGCCAGGGTCTAGCCTGTTGTTTCCTGTCATTACATCCGTTGTTTCGTCTGCCTCGACTACGTCGGGCTCGTCGAGATCCATCGGATCTGTCGAAGGGCGAGTGGGCGAGCTGTTGTTATGATCCGCCCTTCGCTTTGTGGCCTGAGATCTCGTCAGTACATTGACCTCCCGGGCGAGTTCGATACTTGGCATTTCGATGAACTCGAACCGGACGATTCTTTGAAGATATTTGTCGGGCTGTGCCGATGAGCCGAGTGAAGCGAGGGCATCTGCTTGCGAGTTCTCTGCCCTTGGAATTCTTGTTAAGGTAAAGAACTCGAAATTCGCCGTCAACGTCTTGACGAGTGTGAGGTATGCCTCCATGCGTTCGTCTTTTGTTGCGTATCCGCCGTTGAACTGATTCACGACGAGTTGCGAGTCGCAAAAGGCTTCTATCCTTGTCATATTAAGAGCTTTAGCCAATCTAAGACCCGCGAGTAAGGCCTCGTATTCTGCCTCATTGTTCGATGCTCTGAAGCCAAGGCGGAATGACTGTTCCAGAGATTCTCCTTCTGGCGACGACAGTCGAATGCCTGCTCCCGATCCATGCTTAGATGACGAGCCGTCAACATGTAACTGTTAGATTTGGGATGAGTCCTTATTATCGCTCTCTGACGAGGCTGTCGCCTCCGGTAGTTCGATTAGAAAATCGGCCAACACTTGTACCTTGATTGTCGTCCTACTTCGATACTCGACATCGAACTCGCTTAATTCGATTGCCCACTTTGCGAGTCGCCCAGACTGAGTAGGGCTATGGAGAACAGCTCGTAGCGGAAAGGTACTGAGAAGCACGATCGAATGCGATTGGAAATAAGGTCGGAGTTTGCGAGCCGACGTAATAACCGCGAGTGCTAATTTCTCGGTCAGGGGATATCTTGTTTCTGCATCGGTTAAGGATTTACTGATGTAGAAAACTGGCTTCTGCTCTGTGCCGTCTTCGCAAATTAGAACCCTACTAACTACCGAGGCGGAGACCGCAATGTAAAGGTAGAGCGGTTCGCCAGTTACGGGTTTGGTCAAAACAGGCGGAGTCCTGAGATATTGCTTCAATCTCTGGAAGGCTTCTTTGCATTTTTCTGTCCACTCGAAGGCCTGTCGAGCCGGCCCCTTCTTATCCTTAAGCGTTTCGTAGAAAGGCAAGCATTTGTCAATAGAGCGCGAGATGAATCTGTTCAATGCCGCGACTCTTCCTGTCAATCGTTGTACTTCCCTTTTTGTTTTAGGCGAGGCCATCTGGATTAGCGCATGGATTTGCTTCGATCCCGCGACGAGTAACCATATAGCTGAGGAACTCGCCTGATGTTACGCCGAAATGACACTTAGCCGGATTCTGCTTCATGTTATACTTGTTTAGTAACGCAAAGCATTCTGCGAGGTGGCCGACATGGTCTTTTTCTTCGAGCGATTTGACGAGCATATCGTCTATGTAGACCTCTATTGTCTTGCCGAGGAGTCCTTCGAACATCGTGTTCACCAATCGCTGATAAGTAGCCCCAGCGTTCTTAAGGCCGAATGACATGACCTTGTAGCAATAGATCCCACGATCTGTAATGAAAGATGTTTTATCGCGATCGCCGGGATGCATAAAAATTTGATTGTAGCCAGAGAACGCGTCTATAAATGATAGCAGCTTGTTCCCGGATGTCGACTCGACGAGGCGATCGATATGAGGAAGAGGGAAACTGTCTTTTGGGCATGCCTTGTTTAAATTCGTGAAGTCCACACAGACTTGCCACTTGCCACTCTTCTTCTTCACGACGACTGGATTTGCGAGCCAATCCGGATATCTGACTTCGGCGATCGAACCGGCTGGCAAGAGTTTTTCTACTTCGTCGTTCACCGCTTGAGCTCTGTCCGGCCCGAGTCGCCTTCGCTTCTGTTTTATGGGTTTGAAAGTCAAGTCTACATTCAACTCGTGACTGATGATGCCGATATCGATCCTGAGCATATCCTCTGCGGCCCATGCGAAAGTGCTAACGTTCCTCTCAAGGAAGCTGACGAGTTCGAGCCTGACGATTTCATCAAGCATTGCGCCAATCTCCACGCACTTATCCGGGAACTCGTCGTCAATGCAAACCAATATGACGGGTTCGCATGTCGGACCCGCACCTTCCTCTTCGGCGGTTTCCGCGATCTGTAGTTGCTACAAAACGTGCAAAATTTCCTTGACACGCTCCCTGTCCGTTTTAAGCTTTTTTCGCGGCTCGCTCGGAATGGTCACTGTCGCCTGATTTCTTAGTTTGTGCGCGGTCATGAAGCAAGACCGCGACGCCGACTGACTCCCTCTGATTGTTTTAATCCCGATTTTTATTGGAAACTTAAGGCAGAGATGGTACGTCGAGGCGACGGCGCGCATCGAATTGAGCCAAGGGGTTCCCATTATCACGTTGTAAATAGCCGGGTTGTCCGATACCGCGAACTCCACTATTTTTGTTACTCCTTCCGCATATACTAGAAGTTTGATCGTTCCGAGTGTCATTGTCGTCTCGCCATTGAATCCGGTCAAAGGTTTGGGATAGGATTCGACTTGAGCGAGGTCGATTTCCATACACTTAAGAGCATCAATGAAAATGATGTCGACTGTGCTTCCAGTATCGATCAAAACGCGACCCGTGTCCCATCCTGCGATGGCGAGTCGGATGACAAGCGGGTCATCGTGAGGTTTGTCGATATCATCGATCTCATTTTCTTCAAACTGGATGACATCGTTTGGGAACTTGGATGGCACGGGTTTGTTCGCTCCTACCTCAGCTCGTCTTTGATAGGCCTTGATTGACGAGATTGTATTTGAACAATAGCGCGAGCTGCCCATGATCATGTTGCAGACTTTTTGTTTCAAGCCGCTTCGGCCATCACTATTGTTTTGTCGGCCGAGGTGGACCTCGTCGTTATTCCGACTGTCCTGTTTATTATTCTTGCTATTGTCCGCAGACGGACTGTCTCCTTCTCTTGCATCGTCAAACTGCTCGAGCTGGAAATCGTTAACACTTATATTTCCTCTGATATCTCCGGCGGCTAGCTTCGCTGCGAGTCGCATACCGAGCACTCGGCAGTTAGCCGTCGAATGTCCGACCATTTTGTGCAAGTCGCAATATGCGGATTCGTCGTAAGGCGAGTTCCTAATCCACGTATTGCCGTTATTACGACCCGGAGTGCCATTTCCGCGACCTCGCCCCCTTCCTCGACCGAAGCCGGGCGAGTCCACCTGGTAGTTATGGGCACCCTTAAAACCTCCCTCGTGCTGCACGAAGTTGCCTGGCTTCTTCTTTGTTGCAGGTGGGGCTTCTCGCGGATTGGGAACTTTGGCCTTCCCGTACTTCTGGCCCAACGCTCTGGTTTCATCCTCGCTTTTTGCAAAGCCGTTGGCGCGATGAAGCGCATCCTGAATAGACGAGGGCTCGTTGATCGTCATCTCCTTTCGGAAATCCGAGTCGTACCACAGGGCTTTTCGAAGCGCGCTCAGTGCGGACTGGTCGTCAATCCCCTTCACCTGAGTAAGCATCGCCTTAAAGCGTTCGATGAAAATTCCCAAGGGTTCGCTAGCCGCTTGTGAAATGGTGTAGAGATCAGCCTCGGATGTCCTGTGCTTGATTAAGATCGTGTACTGCTTTAGGAACGCTTCTGAGAGCTGCGCGAAGCTGTCGATTGAATTCTTCTTCATTCCCGTGAACCAATAGAGAGCTGCCCCCTTGAGGTACTCCACGAAGAGGAGGCAGCAACCAACGTCGATTTCGTCAAGTCAGAAATTGGCTCGCCCCATAGCGATTGAGAAAGCCCTAATGTGCTCTGTGGGGTCGCCCTTTCCATCATAAATTGGAAGGCTGAGCTTCCCCGGATCGGATAGACGTGCCTTCGTTATTCGCGCGGTGAAAGGAGTAGTGCGAGCTTCTTCGAGGACGCGGTCAATTTCTGGCGCCTTGCTGGTGGCGCGATGGACCTGTGACCTCATGTCCTTAAGATCGCGAGCTGTCTGCTGCATGATGACTTTCAGCTCGTCCATCTCCCTTTGCTGTGAAGCGATAGCTCCGCGATTGGTCGGGGCTTCGGCCTGCTCCATCCATCGCGTATTCTCTGCGATTTCGCCCTCATCCCGACTTTGGACGCGACTGGTCGGCCGACTGGGTCGAGGGGTTCCGAATTCGCGTCTTTCAAGATCGTCTGCGACTGCAACTAGACCTCCAGTTGCATCTGCGACGAGGACGGCCCCGTCTCTGAGAGGCGTATGATCTTCGCGAGCCCCGCGAGCTGAAGGCGAGGCCGCTGGAGAGAAGTTAAGAGCGATCGGGGTGATGCGACGTATAGCATCGTGAGGTAGGCCTTGGGACTGACGAGTTGTCGACAACGCCTTGATCTCGGCGGTAAGGTTGTTGTTGATGGTTTCCTGGTTCTGCGATTGCTTGAGCAACTGCTCGAGCATTGCTTTGAGCTGATCGAAAGCGGCCGGTGTTGCCGGGTCGGCCGAGTTGGTATTGGCGGTCGCTTGGTTTCCTGTAGGGACAGATCTGCCCGCTTCCGCCTCCAATGCGGACTGGCTGCTTGCGTTTTCCTGCCCACTCTCGGCGAGCTCCCTTGGATCTGAACCACCTTCGGTTGCTGGAGATTGCGGGTTCGTTATTGACATCTTGGCGAATTCGTCTAAGCGTTTGTTTCGTGTATGAAGCTAGTGTTGCGAGTAACCCCCTCCTTCTAGCGCCAAATTGTGCGTGCTGGAAAATCACACAATAGAAATTGTGAATATTCTACGAAATAGAGCTTTTTTAGGGTTTCAAACACTTAGAGAAGATTGTGAATTAGGGTTTTCAGAAGTTGTTCTTATTTATCAAGATCAGAGCTATTTTTGTCTTATTATCACTCAGAAAATCGGATCCCCTCAAATGAGGGGGGTACATGTTTATTTATAGAAATACAATTCGGTTGAGGCAAACAGTGATAGACCTTTAACGGGCCTTCGTCTTCTGGGCTTTGACCGTTGGGCCGATTTGGCGAATACGACGTCGTTTTAGGCTTATCGATTCTTCTAGGAGAGATTTAACCCCTACAAGTATAATGTTTTTACATCAATTTTATAGAGTTCGTTTCACAGCTCTAAGTATGACATTTTTTTAGTGTGTATCGATTTTATTTAATTATGTATCAATAACGTAGTACAAAAGTGTTATGTACATCTCAAATTTTCACAGAAACATTCTCATCTTCATTAAATGGTTTCAAAATTCCTAAAATATTCAAGGAGTGTTGTTTATGCTACTTTATTCGAAAGTCGAAACCCATATGCGGCTACGCCATTATGCTGTCTGTATTATTGCACGCGGTTTCGGATCTATAATTTTCCCGAGAAAACAAAAGAGAAAATCACTGAAGATTGAGCTCTAGGTAGCTTCCTCAAATAACAATTATACCTTTTAGTTTTCTAAAAACAAAATTTAATTATTATATTTATCCATGAATTAACATTAACTTAATGTCTTCATTTACAAAATCTTATAGTATATGACAGTTGTTACTCGTGTTTTTTTTATAATAACAAATGTATGAAATAGAGAAAGATCTGACTTATTAATTTTGATACATTCCAAAAAGTTTAAACATATCTTGGCTGTTGCGAAGGAACTCATTCGGTGCACCGACACTTTTAGTCCTCGTGCCAAACCATACTTTTTCTTGCTTATTTAATTGTTTAATAGATTTAGATTTACAAAGAAAACAATCTAAACTCAATTATTAAAACATGTGAAAATGTTTAGGTAAAAAATAGACACATAGTTTGATTTTTTTTTTTTTTTTTTGGTCAACTAAGACATATAGTTTGATATCTTAAAGCAAACCGAGGATAGTACTTTTTATTAAAGTAGTTAAATTACATTATTGACTCGATAAAAAGAGCTTTCAGTACTATAATAGAAAACAAAAAGAAATACAATTTAGGGGTTTTAAATAGATTAGTACATTTCATTATCATCTTTGATTAATTATAAATGTCATTTTAAGAATTTTCCACCCATTTTGTAAAAGTGCTTAAATATTTATAACACCTTTCACTAGTTAAGATATTTATATTTTCTTCTCTAATTAATAAGTCAAATATTAGAGATAAAAACTGAAATTTTGTTGAAAGAATACAAACTGCTATCTTGATGAAACGTATGTTGTAGTAAATATGGAACCAATTAAATAAGCTAATTAAAAAAACACTATTAATGGTATGAATGTACTTTGAAATTACATCGACCTATCAATTAAGTTAATAATAGATTTAAAAACATTAGTAAAAAAACTAGAATTATACAAATAGTTTATTAGCGTTGGGTAACCTGGCCAATCTACTGACACACACGCGAAGCCATTCACAAGTATCTTATAAAAAAGAAAAAGAAAACTTTATGCAAATTAAAGCAAAAGAATAATAATAAAAAAGCAAATTAATTTGCAACTTGTGGATGTGTCTATATAACGGAGAAGACAACAATGGCTGGTTTCCATTAACTTCTAAACCTCTCTCATTCAGATTCCTCTCTATCCATTGGGACCATTTCGTAAACACATCAAAACAAAAACAAAAAACTCTCTCTAAGCAAAGAACTCCATTTTCACAAGGTAAGCTTCATTTTATTTTTTAATTCCTTGTTTATTTGAATTTGATATGTAGTGTATCCTTTTTAATTTTTTATAGTTCTGCTATTTGATCTGTACTCAGATGTTATCGTTCCATGAAATTAATTACGCCAAAATATGGAAAATTTGTCTTTAGGCTTCCTAGTGTTCACTGAATTCTCCATATAGGACTCAAGGAGCCTGCAAAATAGACAAAATTTCTTATCATTTATGTTAATGGCATCGAAGGTTATTTCTGGGAATTGATGTGATCAAACACATTTCTCTGCGGTCCAATATGTTGAATTCTTAGAGTGTGACTTTGTATAAATTACGTTATTACATAATGCTTTCTCAAAAAAAAAAAAAAGTTATTACATTAGTGAAAGACAAATGATGTGAGACGGTGTTTTGGTAATAACATGTTAGCAATGTTTTTTTTAAAAAAATTAGCAATGTAAACCACGGATTAGTATAGGTCATATAGTCGACAATTGTTGTCTAGTTATGATTATCCTTTTTTGATAAAACACCAAAAGAAGATCACTTTTTTTTCTGGGTTTTTCTTCTTCTGTTCAGCAAAGAAGATATTATTTAGTGGAATATAACTCCGATGATAATCACAAACAAGTAAAAACGAAAAAGATTGGTCTGAGAAAAGCTAAGATGTTTTTAAACACGCACGTGGATGGAGGATGACCTTTGTCCCTGACTATTTATCACCTTTGTGGTGATTTATTTTTAACATAGTCTAGATCCCGTTAGTAATGACGTGGTTTAGTGAAATACTGAAATCTTAAAGAAATGGAATAGAATGGTAGGATTTTAAAAAAAAAAGTTATTTGCAGTGAAAAACGACAATGTGGTCTATCTTCATTGAAATTGTAGAATGGTAAAATAATTGAACGTGAATGATCGATAAGAAAAGCTAATGTATCATACATTATGTATGTACTTTTCCTCATGTTATTACCTAGGTGATTAGTTGGACCGTAACCGTAAATTTTATTAGTGAAAAAACTAAGGTATAGACGGTATAGTGGTAGGAATTCGGATGTAAAAGCATCCCCAACGCTATTATGAGTATTTCACGCTTAAACAAATAAAAACATTATGATTAGTTTGAGAAACTTTAGGGAGAGTATGAGAACCTCTTTTGTCACATTCAAACATTATGATTAGTTCAAGTTTTTGAATTTAATTATATAATTTATTTTTATTTAAAAAAAACAGTATAATATTTGTGAGATACTCATTACCAATGAACATGTTCTAAATATTCAAAAATGAAAACATGACTGGTAAATATTGTACAGCATAGTACTTTTTTAATTCTAAGGTTTTACCGAAAAAGTAAAATAATAACAGACATTTTTCTGTTTATTGAAAAACATCGAAGAAAGAAAAAAAGATATATTTTATTAGTTACTATAGGAGATCCACTCATTTTCATTAAATTGTATATACTCTTTATTTCGACTAAATTATAAATTGGAAAACAAATAATATAGTTTATTCAAAAACTATAGCTAAATCGGAGGCTTGTTTTTGTTGTTGTTGTTGTAATAATTATAGAATGGAGAGGCTTAAGCAATGTTGGTCAAGTGTAGTAGTGTTGGCAGTGGTGGTTATCGGAGCCGGAGCTGTTCCCATTACTTATCTCCAAAGCGCCGTCGCTAAAGGAGCCGGTAATATTCAACAACAATTTATATACTTATATTCATATACAAAAAACTGTATTAAATCAAACAATTC
Organism: Draba incana; assembly: GCA_963576765.1. Lineage (NCBI taxonomy): Eukaryota > Viridiplantae > Streptophyta > Magnoliopsida > Brassicales > Brassicaceae > Draba > Draba incana. Next base: position 2,185,318 of record OY755210.1, on the reverse strand, counting down.
AATAAATTGTTGACACTTTTTATTTTGTATTTTGTTGTAGTGTGTTTGGATGGGAGTGCACCGGCTTACCATTTCGACAAAGGGTTTGGTTCGGGTGTTAACAATTGGATAGTTCATATGGAGGTAAGAATTTTTTATTAGTAACACCGAGAAATGGATGACATGTTTGTTAAATTTTATTTCCAATTTATACACCATTTGGTATTTTTTTTTATCCCTGAAATGACCAAATGAAATCGCGGAATCAGAGCCAATGTTTAAAAACTTATCGTACTGGCATATAAAATACTAATCCAGATATATGCAAAGTAAGTAAATTAGAATAAGTTAAATCAAATTCGAATAAGTGTGAATGTTGTTACATATGTGTTTAGGGAGGAGGATGGTGTACCGACGTCGCCTCATGTAGTGAACGTAAGAATACAATGAAGGGTTCGTCCAAATTCATGAACAAAGACTTTGGTTTCTCCGGAATCTTGGGTGGCAAGCAAAATACTAACCCAGGTCTAAACTAGTATCTTTTTTTATTTTTCTAATGATTCAACGATCTTGCATATATTAACTGCTCTAATTACTAAAAGGAACTCATTTTCTTCAGATTTTTACAATTGGAATAGAATCAAAGTACGGTATTGCGATGGATCATCCTTCACCGGAAATGTAGAAGCCGTTAATCCGGTAATTTAGTGACTAATTGTGGTATCCATCCCAAATATCATATTTTCTTCTAGTTGTTTATATTCTTTTTTCATATTCGAAAGCGCAAGTTTTCATGATCGGAATTTGACTTTTTTTAACAGGCGAATAAGCTGTTCTTCCGTGGTGCAAGGGTTTGGCGTGCGGTGATTGATGATCTTATGGCTAAAGGAATGAAAAACGCTCAAAACGTACTAAATCTTCATATTTTAACATCTCTGTTTATTTAGTGTCAAAGTATATTTGTTAGTCTCTTACTTGAGAGAGGTTTTACAAAACTTTTTAGGCGATACTATCGGGTTGTTCTGCCGGAGCATTGGCCGCAATTCTACATTGTGACACTTTTCGGGCCATACTTCCCCGAACAGCTAGAGTCAAATGTGTTTCCGACGCTGGTTACTTTATCCACGGGTACGTGCACATATACATTCATACAACTAAGGATGAAAAATAAAATCGTAACCGAAAAAATCGTATGGAACTTTATTTGTAAAACGATTTTCTTAGCTACTTGAAAAACCAAAATCACTTGACATTGGTTTAGTCTTTGAGTATAACCAAACTAAATCAAAACTAGTAAATGAAAATGAAAATTTATATTTTGTTATAAAACTCAGAGAACTACTGATTTTTGAGATTTGATAGAAGAACTACTGATCATTTGATTACCATCATTGCATTGGATTTTATGAAACAGTAAAGACATCTCAGGAGGATCATTCATCCAATCGTATTACAGTAAAGTCGTCGCGCTCCACGTACAGTTTCTATCTTTCTAATATCTCTCTATTGTTACTTCTCTAAAAGCATGAGGATAAATCCTAAGTTCATTCTTGCTTAAATCATTTTACAGGGATCTGCAAAGAGTCTACCTCTTTCTTGCACTTCAAAAATGAAACCAGAACTCGTAAGTACTTAACTATCGATCCCAACATCTTAGCATTTTGCCGCATATATGGACTGATATTAACTGAGTTATTTAATCCTTTCTTGCAGTGTTTCTTCCCACAATACGTTGTTCCTTCCATGCGAACACCGCTCTTTGTCATTAACGCTGCCTTCGATTCCTGGCAGGTCCGCTAACATACAATTAAATTCATTATAAATATACACAAATTGGTACATATATTGAATTTGTTAAATTTTTCAGATCAAGAATGTTTTGGCTCCAACTTCTGTTGATAAACGCAAAGAGTGGAAGAATTGTAAGCTTGATCTCAAGAAATGTTCGGCCGCTCAGCTCAAAACCGTCCAAGGTAATTCCATAATCAAAACCAAAATTTTGTTGGGTTCAAGTCGGTTCAACTGAGCAATCCCTTCAAAAACAAAAAAACCGGCTTTATTATTTCTTATCCGAATTATCCGAAAAGACCCAAAGACATCAAAAGTAACTGTAAAAATACAAAATTACTTTATGTTACAGATACTTCGGATATCCGTTCAGTTCTCAGTTCGGTTTATTCGGATTATAGACATTCTCCTATGAAAGTTAGTTTGGTTTGGTGGATAATTGAACTAAACCGGGTTGGTTAAAACATCTCAGGGTTTAGAGATCAAATGATGCGAGCATTATCACCGGTTCACAGTACACCATCGAGAGGATTATTCTTAGATTCGTGTCACGCTCATTGCCAAGGAGGAAGCGCCGCTTCTTGGTCCGGTGATAAAGGTCCTCAAGTCGCTAATACGGTAAATAATAAAAAAAACTCCACATTTTTACAAAATCTTTAATTTGCATTTCGTATCAATTTTATTTTATTTTTGGTCCTTTATTTTTCCAGAAAATTGCGAAAGCAGTCGGAAACTGGTTTTATGGCCGGAGTGCATTTCAGAAGATAGATTGTCCGTCTCCGATTTGCAACCCTACTTGTCCTGCAATCTCTACCGACGAATAAAAAATCTCATAAATGTTTCATTTTTTGTAATTTCAATTTCGAGGTATTGGGTTTTGTTTCCCGAATCAGATACATAATCAGAGCATTTGCAAAATTGAATAAAGTGTCGATTTTTCCACTCGAAATTAAAATTATACGAATTCCGAGATCGAGATCGAGAGAGAGAGAGAGAATGAATCACTTTTAGGGTTTATCTTGAGTTGGGGAAAGTAAAAGCTTTCGACTTTACTTCAGAATCGACGAAAGATCACTGCTTTTACCAATTTCGAAGCTAATCGATGGATTCTAAGTCTGTGAACAAAGCTTGGAATAACTGGGTTACGAGTAAAGTCGGATCCTCTGGTAAGTCCTCTGATTAGAGTTTCTTCTTTGTTGAACAGAAGAAGAGAAACCCAGAAAGAAAAAAAAGTGATCTTCTTTTGGTGATTTTGGAATTGATTTTAGGAAATCCATTGAAAGGTGCTCTTTTGATTAACTATGATCCTACTGGACCTTCTCGTCTCTTATCCACAATGTAAGCTAATTCTTAACACCAAATTTGATGTATGCTTTGTGTATATATGTTTTGATTTCGATTTAGCAGCTTCTGGATAGTGTTTTTGTTTATTCAGATTCATATTTGCTTCAGTTCTCCTGTGTTCTGTTCAAAGGTTGTTGTTCTTAAGATTGGTTTAATTTGCAGTAAAAGATCGAAATTTGGTTTTTGATTTTAGTCTCTTTTGAATGATAAGGCTTAATTTTGAGTTCTTTGTAGAGCTGAGCAAGAAGGGATTGATATCTATCCAGTTGAGTTGAAGCAATTCATCGATTTCATGAGACGTGGCAATCTTCCTACCGAAGACTTTGTTATTGGATCCAAGCAATGTAAGTTGAATCTGTGGTTTAGTAAACTTTGGCTTGGAGAGTAAATTTGTGGTGTGGTAATAGGGACTTGAATTCTGCAGACTTAGTAACATCGGTTCACGAGAATTGGTTCGCTGCTCGGTGTTTAAACACTACACAGCCTGCTGGTGAAGGAGCTATTGTTATGCAGACTGCGGTTTTCGTATTGGTTGCTTTGTGAGTTCACCGCACACTCTGCTCAATTGCTTATGAAAACACCGAAACACTTATGTGTTTCTTTTTTCTTGCAGATACGATGGATCGATTGGTTCAGCTTCTCAAGCTATGGCTGCGGCTGATGAGTTTGCTTCGCAGCTGTTTGCGATGAAACACTAATCTACGTTTTCAAAGTAACCAACTTTTACTATGTTTTTTGGGAAAGGATCTTCGAGTTTCGATAACTCGTTTCCTCGTCTTTTATAACTCATACAGAGAAATCTCGATTTTGTTAACAAATCATCGCGGTATACATTCGCTTTGATTCAGTTTCGGTATTGCAAATTTTATCACTTTTGTGTTTGGTAACTATATGAATCTCTACCTTCTTGTTGTTATGGTAAAAGACTGTATGAAATCGTAGATAATGAAAGATTGTTTCAACTATATTTTACATTCAAACTTATGGTATTGAATCATATACCCTTAGATAATAAACCTATATTCACTTTTGAAATTTTTGTTAAATTTATAAATTATTCTTTTTTGCTAGAAATAAAAAAATCAGAACCGTATCGAACAAAATTCTGTTATTCTGTAGTAGAACAGTCCAAAAGAGAAGAAACTAAACTTAAAACCATATGTTTGAATACAGAATATAGAGGGTTGGGTTGAGATTGAAAGTGAAACTTCAAGGACCTGACATAATTCACATGATGCTTTCTTGTTTTTTTGTTTGTAAAAATCCCAACACTCTGATTATTATCATTGATCTTTACTTTGCTTTCTTTAAAACAGAGCATAACAATTCCAACATTATTTAGTATTTACTACTACAATGCTCAATATGGGTTTTAATTGGTTTTTGTATATAAAAAACAGAAAAGGAGTGTTTTTTTCCTATTGAAGTTTAGTGCATTCAGATTAAACATTTTTTGACAATATTAGCATTATCTTGTAAGTAATTAGCTGGAGGAAACCTTTAAATAGAGAGAATCTTTTGCCATCATCAATTAATCAAGATCTTCCACAATTGATATACTTTAAATTATTAAAATGTTTATAATATATATTAAGAAAGACTAAAGAGGAGCAGCTGAAAATGGGGAACCTGCCATTGACAATATGGTGAACTTTTTGACCAAATTGCTCAAATCCAAATACCAATATTTCTAACATTAAAATTATACACTTACACATATACATACATATTTATAAACTAGTGGCTGTACACATTGTAATACTGATCCAACAAAAAAAAGTATGTGAAAACCAGAAGATCCAACAAGAGTATATAAATAAGCTAAACATTAGTTTTAACCTTCATCGTCAAAACAACCAACCAATCTATAAATTCAATACATGATCGAACTAATTTTATATAAGTCTCATTGAAACTTTTTTGTTTTGTTACGTTTGTTTACCACTAACATCATTAATTGCATTTACACCGCTCTAACGGTACTAAAATATTTACTACTAGCCCTTAAACATTTCAGAACTCTAAAAATGGAAAGAATATTACACAATTCAATTAAAAATAAGTACAGTATATATTTATTTCACATACCTGATTACCTGCAATAAAAACCTCTCATTCATCATCTCTTTAACTTAATCATTGTCATTTAAATCGAATTTTCTAAATTATCATATCTATGTGTATGCTTGTAAATACGACTATACAACCAATACAAGCAAAGTAACACATTCGACAATTTTCAGATGCAGATAAAACCGGTATAAAAGTCTTGCTACACAAAAACCCAACAAATTTTAAGTAAATGAGATTTGACTTATTTACCTGTTACGAATTAAAACTAGGGTCCTCTAGAAACTCATCAATAAACCTACCCATATGTCAAACCAACCATAAACCCTAAAGATTCTCAACAACAGAAGATTGAATAGAGAAATTTATCACATAGACCCTAGATCTTGAATTGAAATGTTCTCAAGTATCTAGCAAATCCTAAAACTGTCAAAAACTAAAACCAATACAAAAACAGAGATAGAAGAAGATTCAAGATATCAAGAAGATTAAAAAAAATTGTTTTAACCAATCAAAAGTTTAGGATTCAAAGCAAATACCCTTTTTCCAGATCTGGATTTAGATTCTTGATTATGTTTTTCACCATCGAGGATCCGATTCAGTTGATGCAAGGCGGGATCCAACCACTGCTACACAGAACCAATAATAAAACGCCACGTGGCTGTAATCAGCCAATCAGTTCCCGACCTGCACCAAGCGAATCCGAGCCCGACGGTGACTTTATCATATTCACTTTCTCTCACTAGAAATCTGATAAACAGAGCAAGAAGAGAGAGAAAGTTTAGGTTTTGTTGTAATGGGAGAAAATGAAGTTAAAGAGAGAGAAACCCTATAAACAGAGACAACCTTAGCTTCATTAGTAGGGTATTTAAAACATGTAACAACCATTCATATAGAGACACGTGGCTTTTTATACTGGTCTTTCTTTGCATTCACACAAATGGTTATGGTGGTGGTGGTGATAATAATGAATTTTCCGACCTAGATTTATTTATATTTTAAAAGCTGTAAATTACGAAAAAGCCATTATCAATTACGTAAACTAGTACGTGGTTTCAATTTCAACAGTTATTAACCACGTGAGGGTGATCTGTACATGGTCACGTGGACTACTTTTTTGAAGTCTTCCACTATTGACCTTTGTGATGTATAAAAGTAAAACTTTGCCTTCTTGATAATTTTCTTTACTCGTAAAATAATACTCGTTTATTACTACAAAATATGGTATGGTGAAATAATATCTCATCCATATTAATTCCCTTTCGCATTTGTAGTACGAAATTATCCCCCACAGTCTTATAAATTTGGAAGAACGTAATATTATGAAAAAAACTAAAACATTTTATAAAAATGAATAAAGGTAATATTATGAAAATTGAAAACATGTCTTAATATTCCCTCTGTTCCTCTGAGATTGATTTTTTAGCATTTTTCACACAAATTAAGAAACAATAAATTATGTTTAGTTATTAATGCAATTTTTTGTAATAAACACTTTTTCATAACAATGAACCAATAGTTATTTTTTATATTCAAATAGTCTTATTAAATATTTCTTGGAACTTACAATTTATTAAATCTAAATTGATTAAAAAATAGAAAAAAATCTAGAACTGTTGTGAATAGAGAGAAGAGAATGGGGAAATTCGTGTATCCTATTTCATTAATCAAGTATCCTTTATATAAAGATCAATACATGAGATAAAAGGAAGTTTCCTTTTCCTAAAGAGAAAAGGAAAGTACATAATAAGGAAATCCTTATACAACAAGGAATACATAAAAAGGCCTATAACTAAGTGTAGATGGGCCGTAATGGGCCAGAACTGGTTATGACAATCCACTATGATTTATAACACTCCCCCTTGGATGTCATAACCGTAATGGCTTGTAATACGCTTTGGATGTTGCCTCATTAAAACCTTACCAAGTAAAACCCAATTGGGACAAAACCGTGGTGAAGGAAAAAGAGTACAACACGTATTATTCCCCCTGTTTTGAACCTCACTGAAGGTCTTTCAATCGATGCATTCCAATCTGATGTGTTAGCTTCTTAAATGTTGAAGTTGGAAGCGATTTGGTGAATATTTCCGCCAAATTTTCACTTGACCGTACTTGTTGCACTTGAACTTCTCCGGCTTTCTGCAAGTCAGATGTGAAGAAAAACTTTGGCAAGATGTGCTTCGTCCTATCACCTTTGATGTATCCATTCTTAAGTTGTGCTATGCATGCTGTGTTGTCCTCGTATAAAATGGTTGGTTCCTGCTTTCCTTCGGTCATCCCACAATCAACTCTTATGTGCTGGGTCATTAGTCTTAACCAAACACATTCAGGACTGGCCTCGTGAATGGCCAATATCTCCGCATGGTTAGATGATGTAGCCGTAATGGTCTGCTTCATTGACCACCAGGATATTGCCGTCCCACCATGAGTAAAAACATAACCAGTCTGAGACCGAGCATTGTGTGGATCCGAAAGGTAACCTGCATCAGCAAAACCAATTAAACCGTCTTTGGATTGGTTAGTATAAAACAGACCCAAGTCTTTCGTTCCTTGTAGGTAACGAAGAATATGTTTAATCCCGTCCCAGTGCCTTTGGGTCGGACATAAGCTGAATCTAGATAGCAAATTCACAGCAAAACATATATCTGGCCTAGTGTGGCTCGCCAGATACATTAAAGCTCCTATGGCACTGAGATATGGCACTTCGGGACCAAGGACGTCTTCATTGTCTCTTTTAGGACCAAACGGATCTTTCTTTAGACCAAGAGATCTCACGACCATGGGGCTAGAAAATGGGTGAGATTGGTCCATGTTAAATCTCTTGAGTACTGTGCGTGCTGGATTTATCACACAATCGAATTTGTGAAGATTCGTTTGAAATAGAGCTTCTTTAGGGTTTTCAAACACTTAGAGGATGATAGAATTATATTATGAATTAGGGTTCTTATTCATCAAGATCAGAGCTGTAAACAGTGTTTTTACGGCAAATTTCGGATCCCCATCAAGTGAAGGGGTACATGCCTATTTATAGTAAAAAGAAGGCGGTATGAACAGTAACACGCTACTGTTCATACCGTAAGTGGAATACTAAAGAATTGTTGTTGGGCCTTTGACAAATCGCTAATGGGCCCTTAATGGATCGCTTAACGGGTCTTCGTCTTCTGGGCTCGATCGCTGAGCCGATTCAACGTGCGTTTAGCCGTTTGGTTTATCGATTCTTCTAGGGGAGTTTTGACCCCTACAGTTAGCCCCCCAGTTCAACACTTTTAGTAAACTAAAAATGTTGAAGTAAGGGTGTCCCAGAATCGATTCCCGTTTAGACCGTAACGAGTTGAATATGGCGTTGATGAGTTCAGGAGGCGATTTGCCGAGCCGTCCGAGGTGATGTTTAAACAGTTTGACTTTAGATTTGCGAAGTCGCGAGCTGGTCGCGTAGAGCGTGAGATCGTCTGCCGAAGGGAGATGTCGCGAGGTCGCGAGTCGATTCGTTCGAGGAGAGATGTCGCGAGGTCGCGAGTTGATTTGTTCAAGGAGTGGCGACGTTGCGAGTCGATTTGTTCAAGGAGTGGCGACGTTGCGAGTCGATTTGGGCTTTTGGAGAGGAAGAAGAGAGAGCCAAGGCCTCGTTAAAAACCTTATCTTGTAAAACCCAATGGGTAAAAAACCAAGACAAGGAAAAGAGCGCGCTTGAGCCTCTTCGCCTTGAGTCGCAGCATTGGCCATTGGCATACGTAATGATTCGGGTACAAGCTTGTCTCGCTTGGAGGTGGCTTTGACCTCAGTGAAGTGGCGAGATGAATACGTTCTGAATCTGCTAAGTGAATTGATTTGATGAATAAGATCCGGTGTTGCGAGTTGATTCAGACGGAGAGAACTTGCGACTTGATTTGATGATACGAAGTCGCGAGTTCGAAGCAGATGAAGAGACTTGCGACTTGATTTGGTGGGACGAAGTCGCAAGCTGTCCGCTGAGTCGAAGTCGCGAGTTGATTTCTGTGGAGAGAAAGTCGCGACTGATCCATTGAGATGGAGTCGCGAGTTGATTTTCACGGAGAGAAAGTCGCGACTGAACCATTGAGATGGAGTCGCGAGTTGATTTCTGTGGAGAGAAAGTCGCAAGCTGTCCGCTGAGTCGAAGTCGCGAGTTGATTTTCACGGAGAGAAAGTCGCGACTGATCCATTGAGATGGAGTCGCGAGTTGATTTTCACGGAGAGAAAGTCGCGACTGAACCATTGAGATGGAGTCGCGAGTTGATTTTCACGGAGAGAAGGTCGCGACTGAACCATTGAGATGGAGTCGCGAGTTGATTTCTGTGGAGAGAAAGTCGCGACTGATCCATTGAGATGGAGTCGCGAGTTGATTTTCACGGAGAGACAGTCGCGACTGATCCATTGAGATGGAGTCGCGAGTTGCAAGATGCTGAAGTCGCAGGTTTATTCGTTAGTGAAGTCGCGAGGTCGCGCGATTCTTTGAAGGTAAAAATAATGAGAATATTGAAACTATGGAGTCGCGAAACAAATCGAGGAGGAGCCCGCGGAGTCGCATTTAGGGCCAGATAACAATTGTGGGACCATTGATTTGGATCAATCTCGCGAAACTGATCTTCTGAGTCCAGAATCTTTGGGCCCATTAAGAAATGAGGCCCACCTCGAAAGTCGAACCGTCGAAAATTTCCTTATAAGAGGCAACGCTCCCTTGATACTTCTCATTATTCTCATTCCTCCGAAAAAACAGGTTCGCTCTCTCTCTCCCTTCTCTGTTTTTTCTTTCGAGTATTAGATAGGAATTTTGCCGTCCCATCACTTCGCCGCCGCAGTGTTCTTCATCGCCGCCGCAGTGTTCTTCAGAAAAACTGAAAAAACTTAAAGTTTTGATCCAAAGAAAGATGTCGTCGACTAGTTCTTTTGCATCCGCGAAGTCTGCCGAACTCCCCGAGAAGGGAAAATTGGCCTGGGAGTATTCTCCTGATAGCGAGTCGATTGTAGATGCGAGTTCGAGTTGTAGTAGGCTCCGTGGTCAAGAGGAAGCGAGTCCTTCAGGCCGCGAGGAAGCGAGTCCCATTAGTCGAGAAGATCGAGCTGGAGGCCATTCTCCTCTTGTCGAACTATTCTCTTATCCTACTCCCGTCTTAAGACAAAGTCGCGAGACAAGGGAGTCTACTTCATCCATGCGAGCTGGACGAACTGGCCTTGAAGAGGGAGTTGGGACTTCGCATCCTTTGCAAATTGGCGAGGCCTCGACCACTGATGGGCGAAGACTGGTTGTGGAAATCCCACAACTCCGCGACGAGTCCCTTAGTCCTGCCGAGCTGCCTCTCCAAGTAAAGATCGAAGAAGGTAACTGGTCGTACAACTCTTTAGTAGAAAAGGAGAGACTGGAAGCTTGGGCTGCGTGCGGGTTGGCCGAGGTTGTCCAGAAGAAAAAGAGATCGAGGCGAAAGCAACGCCCGCCTCCAGGTTCTTCTTGGTGCGATGAGGACTTCCTGGAAGACTATCGCTCAGAGTGCCGAATTCCCGACTCGGTCGAACTGATCGCGCCTTCTATCGAGCAGCGAGAAGACGATCCCCCTGCTGGCACGTTTACCGCCTATGCGTGTTGGTTTAAGGAGTATTTCCTCACGTTCCCCATTCCTGCGCTGATTCTCCGATTCGCGCGGGTTCACAAAATCGCGCTCGCGCAAATCAACTCAAGAGGGATTCGCCAATTGGTGGGAATTACGACGCGGGCAGCCGAATGTCGCGAGCCCATCGGAGTTCGCCATCTACACAACCTTCTTGAATGGCGCAAGCAATCAAACCCGGGTGGCATGAAGTACTACAATCTGGCGAGTCGTTCCCTTTATAAAATACTGGACGACTTCCCAAACAAAGATCATAGCTGGAGAAAGTATTTTTTCTTCGTGCCGATATCGGCCGCGTCGGCCGAGGATGAACACTTAGTGGTGGCAAAGTGGGGGACACTTGGTAGATTTTCTCGAATGTTTACTGCGCGAACTGCCCCCCCCTGTGTTTTATACTAACTTTTCTGTTAATTTGTTTTTACAGCTAGCAGACTGCTTTTCACTCCTGTTGCCAACATCGACGATTTGGTCAATAAATTGAAGGCTCGGAAGTGCCTTTGGAATCGTCACTTCAATCTTCGAAGAGTTGTTCGAGCTCGCGAGTTCATTTCCTACGACGAAGAAGAAGAAGTCGAACAAAGCGAGTCCGACGATTTAGAAATAATGCCTCCCAAGCTCACTTTCCGCGATCTCGCCAAGAGAAAAGCCGAGAAGGCTAAGAGAAAGGCCGACCCGAAGGCCACTGATTCCATCGTCGAGACGTCCGAGCGGAGCGTCGACAAAGATACTACTCCCACTGCTGTGGGCGACGAAGCGGCTGCTGTAGCTGCGAGTGGTGCGTTGGCTGTTATTACTTCACAGCCAACTACCATTACTGACGAGCCCGCCGAGCCTGAGGCCCAACTGCATCGGAAGAGAAAACGATCTTCTGCCTCTGAGAAAGGCAAAGGTAAAGTTGGCGAGAAGAAGAAATCTCGTCGCGAGCTGCCGGCTCTGTCCCCAGGGCAAACTATTCCTGAAAGTTCGGATGGGCTTTACACTGATCCCTTAGCCGCAGCCGCCATGATGGCTAAGGTTACATATCTGGGCGATCGTATGCCGATCCCGGAAAGGCTGGTAAAGAGCGAGCTCTACAAGGAGTTCGCGTCTCGCCAGGCCAAGGTAATTCCACATTTTATTCTTTCTTTTTCACTTGGCTTTATTTTTCATACTGTCAACTTCTTCGCAGGCCATCGCCCATTTCAACAGGCTGATCATGTCGTATGATCAAGACTCGAGGTCTAAGGAGCTCTTTATAGGCGAGGCCAGGCAGAGAGAAGAGGTCGAGAAGGAAAACGTCGCGGCCCAAATGAGAAATCTTGCTGCTGAGCGAGATATGTACAAGAAGAGCTCAGACGACCTGGGCGTGCACCTTCACAGAGTCGGCAAGGAGAAGGAGAAGGTTGAGGAGAACAACGCCGAGCTGGCGAAAGAGCTATCTGCTCTGAAGGCGAGTCGCGAGCAGGATATTGAAGAAGCTGTTTCTTCTGCGAGGCGATCTGCGGCGGCCGAAGTGCAAGGCCAGCTTAACCGGGCTTACGAGCTGTTTCAACAGATGATGAAGAAGCCGATTAGGAAAATGGTCTATCTTGCACAAGCGGAGGCTAATCTCCAGCTCCTTGACGACATGGAGAATGCTGAAGCAGAGGAAGCCTTTGATCCCAAGCCCGAGCGTGCCCTTTTAGCTGAACACAAGGCGTCGCTCGGAAAAGCCGACGAGATCTTCGATGCGATAGCACTCGAATTGAGAAAGACCTTGGGTAAGAACTATGTTGTCCCCATTAGAGTAGCGGATATAGTTGCGTCTCCGCGAATCGAAGTTGTTGCTAAGTCTGTTGGTATAAATGCTTTTTCTGGGTCGAACGATGGCTCTCTTGGTATGCGCTTGAGAAGCGCGAGTGAGGAGTTAGACGAGAGCGAGTCGGACGAAGCCGATGAGACCGTCGCTCCTATCCCAGTCGCACCAACTGAACCTCTTCGCGAACAGGCTCCTTCGGAACCAGAACCCAAGGACGGCGAGGCTGCGAGTTCGGCTGCTATCATTACTCCAGCCGAAGAACAAGTTGTCGAAGAGGGCGAGCTGGCTTCTGATGACAAAGAGGCCGAAGATGGCGAGACTGTCGCCTAATCCGGACTTTGCAATAGTAGGATTAGTTTTTTGTTTTTGCTTAAGGATTTTATGACTCGATTTTTGTTTTTGTGCCTGGATGGCTTTATCCAACTTGTAACAACATTTTTATGCCGAGTTGGTCGAGCAGATTTATATGAATGCCTTAAGCAATTTCTTAACTATATTTTCGATTATTAGTTTGTCGACGAGGCCTGTTAGAGCTTGTCTAAGGCCATAGAAATGATGCGGTTTTAAGACGCGATGCGGTTTTAAGACGCTTAGAGGCGATGCGGTTTTAAGACGCGATGCGGTTTTAAGACGCTTAAACGAACATCCTGGTTATACTCTACTGAATATATCTTATCCAGGCAAATATATATTTGCTAAGTTCGACCAGTCTGTTAAGGTAAAGACTGGGTTTGCGAGTCAAACATCCTGGCTAACGGACACATTCTACTGAATGTGTCTATCCCGAGATGGACTCGCGAGATGGACACCCCGGCTAACGGACAATACTCGCACTGAATACGTCTATCCCAGTAATGAACTCTAAATTTATATAGCGCGCTTTATCCATTGAGGATGTATAAGTTTACTTCATAATGATGATGAAGTTTTAATCAGGTCGCCATTATGGCCATAATGACGCCTAATTGTTATTGATCTCGCGTTTTAGACAGTTAAATCGTTTAGCGAGTTTCCGCGTTTAGACCGAAGTCGTTTGCGAGTTGACTTGTCGCGTTTAGACCGAAGTCGTTTAGCGAGTCGACTTGTCGCGTTTAGACCGAAGTCGTTTAGCGAGTCGACTTGTCGCGTTTAGACCGAAGTCGTTTAGCGAGTCGACTTGTCGCGTTTAGACCGAAGTCGTATAGCGAGTCGACTTGTCGCGTTTAGACCGAAGTCGTTTGCGAGTCGAGCGAATAAGACTTGGTTAAAACCTTAGCTTATTGCGAATCGATTATCGCGTTTAGACCGGAGTCGTTTGCGAGTCGACTTATCGCGTTTAGACCGAAGTCGTTTTAGCGAGTCGAGCGAATAAGACTTGGTTAAAACCTTAGCTTATTGCGAATCGATTATCGCTTTTAGACCGGAGTCGTTTAGCGAGTCGACTTGTCGCGTTTAGACCGAAGTCGTTTGCGAGTCGAGCGAATAAGACTTGGTTAAAACCTTAGCTTATTGCGAATCGATTATCGCGTTTAGACCGGAGTCGTTTGCGAGTTGAGCGAATAAGACTTGGTTAAAACCTTAGCTTATTGCGAATCGATTATCGCGTTTAGACCGGAGTCGTTTAGCGAGTCGACTTGTCGCGTTTAGACCGAAGTCGTTTGCGAGTCGAGCGAATAAGACTTGGTTAAAACCTTAGCTTATTGCGAATCGATTATCGCGTTTAGACCGGAGTCGTTTAGCGAGTCGACTTGTCGCGTTTAGACCGAAGTCGTTTGCGAGTCGAGCGAATAAGACTTGGTTAAAACCTTAGCTTATTGCGAATCGATTATCGCGTTTAGACCGAAGTCGTTTAGCGAGTCGACTTGTTGCGTTTAGACCGAAGTCGTATAGCGAGTCGACTTGTCGCGTTTAGACCGAAGTCGTTTGCGAGTCGAGCGAATAAGACTTGGTTAAAACCTTAGCTTATTGCGAATCGATTATCGCGTTTAGACCGGAGTCGTTTGCGAGTCGACTTGTCGCGTTTAGACCGAAGTCGTTTTAGCGAGTCGAGCGAATAAGACTTGGTTAAAACCTTAGCTTATTGCGAATCGATTATCGCGTTTAGACCGGAGTCGTTTAGCGAGTCGACTTGTCGCGTTTAGACCGAAGTCGTTTGCGAGTCGAGTGAATAAGACTTGGTTAAAACCTTAGCTTATTGCGAATCGATTATCGCGTTTAGACCGGAGTCGTTTGCGAGTCGACTTGTCGCGTTTAGACCGAAGTCGTTTTAGCGAGTCGAGCGAATAAGACTTGGTTAAAACCTTAGCTTATTGCGAATCGATTATCGCGTTTAGACCGGAGTCGTTTGCGAGTTGAGCGAATAAGACTTGGTTAAAACCTTAAGTCGTTACATATTGCGAGTGGGAGTATGAATATACGGACCCACTCCCCCCCTTTTTTTTGAAGGGGGCAACTGAACTCGTCCGAAAACGAGCTGCCTACGTACCCAATGAAGGGATCAAGTCGCGTCGTAGTTCAAGTCTAATGACTTAGTATTTTTAGCAGTGATATTTCTTCAGATGTCGCGCATTCCAGGAACGCGGGATCATCTCGCCATTCATGTTGGCGATTTCGTAGACGCCCGGGCGAACTACTTTTGTGATCTGATAAGGTCCTTCCCAGTGAGCGCCGAGCTTGCCGGCATTGGGCTCGGCAGTGTTTTGAAATACTGCGCGAAGGACGAGGTCTCCTTTGTAAAAACGCCGAACTCGCACCTTGGAGTTGTAATACTTGGATGCTGCAATTTGATATTCGGTCATTTTTATAAGTGCTTGGTCGCGCCTTTCGTTGATAAGGTCGAGTTCGTCGAGCATGAGGAGATGATTGAGACCTTCCTGTTCTGGAAGCAATCGTCGGTGAACTCCTGGAAAATAGACTTCAGGAGGAATCACACATTCTGTTCGGTAGACAAGGGCGAAAGGCGTCTCGCCCGTAGCGCGTCGCGGTGTTGTTCGACAAGACCATAAAACGCCTTCAAGTTCATCTGCCCAACGACCCTTCTTAGCGTCGAGTCGAGTCTTTAGGCCATGGATAAGTGTTTTGTTTGACGATTCTGCCTGGCCGTTGCCTTGCGGGCAGCGAGACGTTGACTTGCTGATTCTTATTTTCCACTTATCGCAGAAAAGTTTGAACCGCTTAGATATGAATTGCGAACCGTTATCTGTCACTATCTCATAGGGTACGCCGTGACGACAGATGATATTCTTCCTGACGAAGTTTTCGACCTGCTTATCCTTGATTGATCCGAATGCTTCCGCCTCGATCCACTTGGAAAAATAATCCATTAGGACTAAGAGGTATCGTTTCTGCCGAGACGGATGAAGCGGTCCGACGATATCCATTCCCCATCGCATAAACGGGTAGGGCGAGGTGATCGAGCTTAAGAACTCCGTCGGTTGATGGATGAACGGACCATGTCGCTGACACTTCTCGCACTTTGCTGCGAACAGCTCGCAGTCTTTTATCATTGATGGCCAAAAATATCCGTGCCTCTTAATTCGGATGGCGAGTGAGCGACCTCCCGAGTGGTTACCGCAGGATCCGCCATGAACCTCGTGCATTATCTCGCGAGCCTCCTGCCCCTCGACACAAGCGAGTAGTGGCCCGGACAGTCGCCATTTGAAGATATTTCCATCAAGTAAAACGTAACGAGACGACTGTGACTTTAATTTGCGAGCCACCCATTTGTCGATTGGGATCTCGCCGTCTGCGAGATAAACGCGAATGTTGGCCATCCACTTGGTGTCGCATCCATAGACTGTGGTCTCGTCGTCAATGGGAATGTCGACGACTTCATGCCCAGGTGGAGGCTCCTCGCTACATGGGTAAGCATCCTCTGGGGATTCCTCAAGTTGTTCGGGGAGAAAGCCACGGTCAAAAGCTGTGTTATTCGGGTCGAGCTCGTTATCTGTTGCCATCACATCCGTCGTTTCGTCTGCGCCGACTGTACCAGATTGATTGGGATCCATCGGATCCGGTTCGACGTTTTCTTTGGTGTGGTCGAGGTCCATCGGGTCTGCGGCGGAGCGAGCGGGCGAGCCATTGCTGAGAGCTGCTTTTTGCTTCGCTGCCAGAGATCTTGTTAGGACGTTGACCGCTTTTGCGATTGCGATACTCGGCTCTTCAATGAATTCGACCTTGACAATTCTTTGAAGATCTTTATCTAGCTTTGCGGTTGAGCCGAGTGATGCGAGGGCATCTGCTTGGGAGTTTTCCGACCTTGGAATTCTTATCAAGGTGAACAGATCGAATTCAGCTGTTAAAGTTTTGACGAGAGCGAGGTATGCTTCCATGCGCTCGTCCTTTGTCGCGTATTCGCCGTTGAACTGATTTACGACGAGCTGAGAGTCGCAAAAAGCTTCTATCCTTGTTATTTTCAACGCTTTAGACAATCGAAGACCTGCGAGAAGGGCCTCGTATTCGGCCTCGTTGTTTGATGCCTTGAAACCAAGGCAGAACGATTGCTCTAGAGATTTTCCATCTGACGATAGTCGAATGCCTACTCCCGATCCGTGTTTAGATGACGAGCCGTCGACGTGCAGCTGCCAGACTTGGGATGCAGAACTGTCCGCAAGTGAATCTTCGATTTCGGGCGAGGCTTCCGCCTCCGGCAGTTCGATTAAAAAGTCGGCCAATATCTGTGCCTTGATCGTCGTCCTACTGCGATACTCGATATCAAACTCGCTTAGCTCGATCGCCCATTTGGCGAGTCGCCCGGACTGAGTCGGACTGTGGAGAACAGCGCGCAGTGGAAAAGTACTTAGTACCACGATCGAATGTGATTGAAAATACTGTCGAAGCTTTCGAGCCGACGTAATAACTGCGAGTGCGAGTTTCTCCGTCAAAGGATATCTTGTTTCTGCATCGATTAGCGACTTGCTAATATAGAAAACAGGCTTTTGCTCGGTGCCGTCTTCGCGAATCAGAACCCCACTAACTGCCGAGGTCGAGACCGCGATGTAAAGATAGAGCGGTTCGCCAGCAATCGGCTTTGTCAGAACGGGTGGAGTCGCGAGATACTGCTTCAACTTCTGGAAGGCTTCTTCACATTTTTCAGTCCACTCGAAATCTTGTCGAGCTGCCCCCTTCTTATCCTTGAGCGTTTCATAAAAAGGTAAACACTTATCAGTAGAGCGCGAGATGAACCGGTTCAAGGCCGCGATTCTGCCGTTTAGTCGCTGGACTTCTCTTCTCGTTTTTGGCGAAGGCATCTGGATGATTGCGTCGATTTGTTTTGGATTTGCCTCGATCCCGCGACGAGTAACCATGTAGCCGAGGAACTCGCCGGACGTTACACCGAAACGACACTTAGCCGGATTCAGCTTCATGTTATACTTGTTTAATAACGCAAAGCACTCTGCGAGGTGGCCGACGTGGTCCTTTTCCTCGAGTGATTTGACGAGCATGTCGTCAATGTAAACCTCCATCGTTTTGCCGAGTAAGTCCGCAAACATTTTATTTACCAATCGCTGATAAGTAGCCCCAGCATTCTTAAGTCCAAAGGGCATGACTTTGTAGCAATAGATTCCGCGGTCTGTGATGAAAGATGTTTTGTCGCGATCGCCGGGGTGCATGAAGATCTGATTATTGCCAGAGAAGGCGTCCATAAAGGACAACAACTTGTTTCCAGATGTCGCCTCGACGAGGCGGTCGATGTGAGGAAGAGGGAAACTGTCTTTAGGGCATGCCTTATTCAAATCCGTGAAGTCTACACAGACTCGCCACTTACCACTTTTCTTCTTCACGACGACTGGGTTCGCAAGCCATTCTGGATATCTGACCTCAGAAATCGAGCCGGCCTGCAAGAGTTTGTCTACTTCGTCATTTACCGCTTGAGCCCTTTCAGGACCTAGTCGCCTTCGCTTTTGCTTTATCGGTTTGTAGGTCGAGTCCACGTTTAACTCGTGACTGATGATGTCGATATCGATCCCGGGCATGTCTCCCGCGGACCATGCGAATGTACCGACGTTTTTCTTGAGGAATTCGATGAGGTCGAGCCTGACGGCTTTGTCAAGTGTCGCGCCTATCTCTACGTATTTTTCAGGGAATTTGTCGTTTATACAAACCGATATGACAGGCTCGCAGGTCGGGCCCGTTCCTCTAGCTTCAGCGGATTCCGCGACCTGTAGCTGCTATAAGAGGTTTGAGATTTCCTTGACGGGCTCCCTGTCTGTCTTAATCTTTTTCCGCGGCTCGCTTGGGATCAGCACTGTCGCCTGAGTTCTTAGTTTGTGCGCGGTCATGAAACAAGATCTTGACGCCGACTGACTTCCTCTGATTGTTCTGACTCCGCCCTTTGTTGGAAACTTAAGACAGAGATGATACGTTGAGGCGACGGCGTGCATCGAGTTTAGCCAAGGGGTTCCCATTATCACATTGTAAATTGCCGGGTTGTTCGAGACTGCGAACTCGACTATTTTAGTCACACCTTCTGCGCTTACAGGAAGCTTGACCGTACCGAGTGTCATCGTCGTCTCACCATTGAATCCGGTCAATGGCTTAGGATAGGATTCGACTTGTGCGAGGTCAATTTCCATGCGCTTCAGAGCGTCTACGAAAATGATGTCGACTGTGCTCCCAGTGTCGATTAAAACGCGACCCGTGTCCCATCCTACGACGGAGAGTCGGATGACAAGCGGGTCGTCATGAGGTTTGTCGATGTCATCGACCTCATTCTCTTCGAACTGGATGACGTCGTTCGGGAACTTCGACGGTTCGGGTTTGTTTGCCCCTACCTCCGCTCTTCTCTAATAGGCTTTGATCGACGAGACGGTGTTAGAGCAGTAGCGCGAGCCGCCCATGATCATGTTGCAGATTTTCTGTTTCGAGGCGCTACGGCCATCATTACCGTTTCGTCGGTCGAGGTGGGCCTCGTCGTTTCGTCGGTCTCGCTTATTATTCCTGTTGTCTCCCGATGGGCCGTCCCCTTCTCTTGCATCGTCGAATTGCTCGAGCTGAAAATCGTTAACATTGATGTTTCCTTTGAGCTCGCCGGCGGCCAACTTTGCTGCGAGTCGCATGCCGAGGACTCTGCAGTTAGACGTCGAGTGTCCCTCCATCTTATGCAAGTCGCAATAAGCAGACTCGTCATACTGCGATATTCTCGGCCAAGTGTTGCCGCTAGTGCGACCAGGGGCACCTCTTCCGCGGCCTCGCCCTCTTCCTCGACCGTAGCCGGGCGAGTCCACCTGGTAGTTATGGGCCCCCTTGAAACCTCCTTCATGTTGTACGAAATTTCCCGGCTTCCTTTTTGTCGCGACTGGGACTTCTTGCGGACTAGGATTCCTGGCCTTTCCATGCTTCTGGCTCAAGATTTTGGTTTCATCTTCGCTTCTTGCGAAGTCGTTAGCGCGATGAAGCGCATCTTGAATTGATGAGGGCTCGTTAATCGTCATCTCTTTTCGGAAATCCGAGCTGTACCACAAAGCTTTTCGCAGGGCACTCAGGGCGGATCTGTCGTCAATCCCTTTTACCTGAATAAGCATAGCTTTGAAGCGTTCAATGAAAACTCCCAAGGGCTCGCCGGCCGCTTGCGTTATAGTATAAAGGTCCACCTCCGATGACCTGCGTTTGATTAGGACGGAATACTGCTTTAGGAAGGCCTCGGAGAGTTGGGCGAAGCTGTCGACAGAGTTCCTTTTCATCCCCGTGAACCAATAGAGGGCCGCCCCTTGGAGATGCTCCACGAAGAGGAGGCAGCAACCAACATCGATTTCATCGAACCTGAAATTAGCTCGCCCCATTGCGATTGAGAATGCTCTGATATGCTCCGTGGGGTCGCCCTTTCCCTCATAGATAGGAATCTTGAGCTTCCCTGGGTCAGATAAACGCGCCTTTGTTATTCGCTCGGTAAAAGGAGTGGTGCGAGCTTCCTCAAGAACGCGGTCGAGTTCCGGCGCCTTGCTGGTTGCGCGATGGACCTGTGACCTCATATCCTTGAGATCGCGAGTGTTCTGCTGCAAGACGGCTCTGAGCTCGTCCATTTCCGTTCCCTGCAAATCGACAGCTCTACGGGCGGTTAGGGCTTCAGCTTGTTCCATCCATCGCGTATTTTCTGCGATTTCGCCCTCGTCCCGACTCTGGATACGACTAGTCGGTCGACTGGGCCGAGCTGCTCCGAATTCTCGCCCTTCTAAATTGTCTGCGATTGCAGGTATGCCGCCGGGAGCGCCTGCGGCGAAAACGGTTCCGTCTCTGAGAGGTGTAGGCGTATGATCTTCGCGAGTGCCCCGAGCTGATGGCGATGCCGCCTGGGAGAAGTTAAGAGCGAGCGGGGCGACGCGAAGCGCGTTACCTTGAGGTAGCCCTCGAGACTGACGAGTTGTCGACAAGGCCCTGATTTCAGCAGTCAGGTTGCTGTTGATCGTCTCCTGGTTTTGCGACTGCTTGAGCAACTGTTCGAGCATTGCTTTGAGTTGACCGAAATCTCTTGGTGTGGACGGGTCGGCCGTGTTTGTATTGGTGGTTGCCTGGTTCTCTGTCGGGACAGGTCTGCTTGCTTCCGCCCCCAATGCGGACTGGTTCATCAGCCCAGCCACAATGGGCTCGCTTGGACCTGTACATTCGGCCGCTGGAGACTGCGGGTTCGTTATTGACATGTTGCGAGTTCGTCTAAGTGTCTGTTTCATGTATGAAGCTAGTGTTGCGAGTGCCCCCTCCTTCTAGCGCCAAATTGTGCGTGCTGGATTTATCACACAATCGAATTTGTGAAGATTCGTTTGAAATAGAGCTTCTTTAGGGTTTTCAAACACTTAGAGGATGATAGAATTATATTATGAATTAGGGTTCTTATTCATCAAGATCAGAGCTGTAAACAGTGTTTTTACGGCAAATTTCGGATCCCCATCAAGTGAAGGGGTACATGCCTATTTATAGTAAAAAGAAGGCGGTATGAACAGTAACACGCTACTGTTCATACCGTAAGTGGAATACTAAAGAATTGTTGTTGGGCCTTTGACAAATCGCTAATGGGCCCTTAATGGATCGCTTAACGGGCCTTCGTCTTCTGGGCTCGATCGCTGAGCCGATTCAACGTGCGTTTAGCCGTTTGGTTTATCGATTCTTCTAGGGGAGTTTTGACCCCTACAAGTACCTTTTTTGTATATGTCATTTGATGCACAAGGATTCCATTGTTAATGTACTCAAGTTGTAATCCCAAACAAAACTTTGTTTTTCCTAAGTCCTTCATCTCAAACTCTTTCTTAAGATATTCAACTGTTTGAGAAATTTCCCTAGAGGTTCCCATAATGTTCAGGTCGTCCACATACACAACAATGACCACGAACCCCTTATCAAATTTCTTTATGAAAATACATTGACTGATGGGGTCGTTCTTATAGCCCTCTTTCACTAGGTACTCACTTAGTCTATTGTACCACATTCGACCTGACTGTTTCAATCCGTAAAGAGACCTATTCAGCTTTATGCAATGTTGTTCCCGGGAACTTGTCTTATCTTTGAGCTCAATACCCTCTGGGATTTTCATATATATCTCATTATCCAGTGGACCATATAAGTATGCGGTCACTACGTCCATTAGCCGCAAATCCAAATTTTCTCTTATGGCCAAACTTATTAAGAATCTAAAAGTTGTAGCATCCACCACAGGGGAGTACGTCTCCTCATAGTCTATTCCTGGTCTCTGTGAGAATCCTTGTGCAACTAGCCGTGCTTTGTATCTCACTATTTCACCATGTTCATTTCTTTTCCTCACAAAGACCCATTTATGTCCAACTGGTTTAATATCATAGGGTGTCCGGATTATTGGACCAAAGACATCCCTTTTCCTTAATGAATTTAACTCCACGTTTATAGCTTCTTTCCATTTAGTCCAATCCTTACTTTGACTGCACTCATATATTGACGTGGGTTCTGGATCCTCGATTATATCCATAAGTTCAAGTGCTACCTTAAATGCAAATATATTATCAATTTCCACACACTTTCTATTCCATTGTATTCCAGACATAATATAATTTATTGAGATCTCATTATTATCAGGAATTTCAGGACCATGAAGCTCGGCGTCCCGAGCCTCATTGTTTGGTACCATCGGTTCGGTCATGTCTGGGGTTCCCTGGACCTTGGATTCCTTAACCACGGTTTCAGCACCTTTCTTTGATTTCTGAGGGTTCTTATCTTTGGAACCTATTGGCCGGCCACGTTTTAAGCATGTTTTAGACTCTGTAGCAACTTGATTGTGTCCCTCTTGGACATCAATACGAATTGGTGCATTAACGGCTGGTATATATGACTTAGTTACTCTTTTCGGGTCAGCAAAGGAATCTGGCAATTGATTAGCTAGCTTTTGTAAATGTATTATCTTTTGGACTTCTAATTCACATTCTTGAGTACGAGGATCTTGCCATGTTAAGGACGTTTGATTCCATGTAATTTCCTTTACTAGCTTATTATTATCTCCTCCTAATGTTGGATAGACGGATTCGTCAAAATGACAATCCGCGTACCTGGCCTTAAATAAATCACTCGTGGTTGGCTCAAGGTACTTAATGATCGTGGGAGAATCATATCCAACATATATCCCCATCCTCCTTTGAGGGCCCGTCTTTGTTCTCTGTGGTGGTGCAATCGGTACATAAACAGCACATCCGAATGTCTTAAGATGGGATATGTCTGGCTCTTGACCCGTGATTAATTGTGATGGGGAATACTTGTGTTCACTAGATGGCCTGATGCGAATTAACTCTGCTGCATGTAAAACTGCATGTCCCCAAGCTGAGACCGGGAGTTTTGATCTCATAAGCAACAGTCTGGCTATTGATTTTATGCGTTTAATAAATGATTCTGCCGAACCGTTTTGTGTATATACATGTGCCACAAAATATTCAACACTTACCCCCATGGATATACAATAAGCATTAAACGCTTGGGACATGAATTCACCAGCATTATCAAGGCGTATAGTTTTAAAAGGAAAATCTGGAAAGTGTGCCCTTAAACGTATTATCTGGGCAAGTAATCTTGCAAACGCCAAATTTCTAGTTGATAATAGGCAGACATGTGACCATCTCGTGGATGCATCAATAAGAACCATAAAGTATCTAAACGTCCCACAAGGTGGGCGTATTGGTCCGCATATGTCTCCTTGTATTCTTTCCAGAAATTTTATTGTTTCCTTGTTACTTTAACTGGTGACGGTCTAGTAATGAGTTTCCCTAGTGAACATGCTTCACACATGAGATTCTTTGGGATAACTCTTCTTTCTTTCAATGTGTGCCCATTAGTACTTGTTAATATTTTTCGCATCATGTTAGAACCGGGATGGCCAAGCCGGTTGTGCCAAAAAGTGAAATTCTCGGTAAATACTTTGTTTACCGTGGCATTTGCTTCTATCATACTGATCTTAGCACAATAAAGGCCCGCAGAAACAGCAGGTATAGTCTCTAGGACTTTCTTATGGCCTTGGGCAATTTCTAATATTTAAAGGAACTCTTTGTTACCTTCGCCCTTAGTTTCAACATGAAGGCCATTCATTCGAATATCTTTAAAACTCAATAGGCTTCTCTTTGAACTGGGTGAATATAATGCATTAGAAATATCTAGATGCGTGCCCTTAGGTGATAAAATATGGGCCTGACCGTGGCCTTCAATCATATTGGCTATACCCGCAATAGTGGTTACATCTGCCCTTTTAAGTGTAAGATCAATGAAATATCTTTTGTCTCTTAGAATCGTGTGGCTTGACCCACTGTCCACAACGAACACATCCATATCATCTTTCATTCTTCAAAAGAAAATAATAATCGCATCTTTAGAGACTTTTAAAATAACACCCTTTTATTCCATTAAGTTTAAATAATAGCAATAAAACAAAACCAAAAACATAAACTAGAAAAACGTAAATGCAAGTTATAAAAGCAAAACATAAAACAGAAAATCGAAATCAACTTTGTCACTTAAGCAAATCCGAGGTTTCATAGTTTATCTGGTCATCTTGCTCATGATCAAAATCTCCTTCATTATCATGCTGGATCATATGGGTTTCTGGATTCTTTCCTTTAAGACTCTCTTGATAGAGGTTAACTAGATGCTTATTAAACAAGTCTTATGTTTCTAACAAGATATTTCTAACCAGCAACCTAGCATATGTTCGTGATGCAAACCTATCATGCAAATTCTAAACCGTTCATGATGATCGAATTTTAATATGTCCGAATTTTAAGCAAAGCATGTTAGGTCAATTAAATATGATGCAGTTTCAGTCAATCAGGTTTAACAATCAATTAGATCAATTAATATAATCAAACTAACAGGTGGGTTCAATTAGATCATGCAACCAAATTCGATTTTGACTAAGAAGGGTTTTCGGGCAGAAGGTTCTTTGTTGATCGACAGAATCTTAGTGTCGATCGACACTGGTTCAATTCAAACAATAGATTTCGGGCAGAAAGTGTTCCGTCGATCGACAGAGGTGAAGCCTGTCGATCGACACGGGTTTAATTCAAGCAAAGAGTTTTGATTTTAATCGGTTTAGGTTAGAGATGCAAATTAGGGTCATTAAGGTGAGCTATTATGAATCATGATGAAACAACACAATCAATCAAACAATAATAAGAACGAGTATGATTTAGGTTTAGGGTTTCTCGGGTTTTCATGAATTTAGGGTTTTATGGTTCTTTAGGGTTTTATGTTACTTACCTTAACCTCCGCGATTGTTTGAATGGGTGATGAAGGATGCTTCTAGTTCGCCGTAACCTTGGTAGGCTGTATGAACTTTGAGATCGAGCTAATATTTCGTCCGCGACGTCGTTGATGGAGTTTTGAGAATTTCGGAAATTAGGGTTAGGGATTTAGAGAATTCGTGCTGATAACGTGTTGTGAATTGAGAGAAGACAATGGGGAAATTCGTGTATCTTATTTCATTAATCAAGTATCCTTTATATAAGGATCAATACATGAGATAAAAGGAAATTTCTTTTTCCTAAAGAGAAAAGGAAAGTACATAATAAGGAAATCCTTGTACAACAAGAAATACATAAAAAGGCCTATAACTAAGTGTAGATAGGCCGTAATGGGCCAGAACTGGTTATGACAATCCACTATGATTTATAACAAGAATATCAATCTCCTAAAATATGCTAGAAAATCAATCTCCAAAGAACAGAGGGAGTATGCTTTTTTTTAATTTGTTGTTGTTGTTGTTGCAGAATTCATGTGAACTGATCCAAATTTTAATAATAAGATTTGTTTGCAATTAATTAACGAGTATCTATATTTTTCTAGTGTTGAAGCAAAGGTGTAAGAGAGCATTAAAGAATAAAAAAAGTGGATAAGAAAATGCCGAAAGAGAATAATGACGTTAACTACTTGCCCTAAAATGCTCGATAATTGAGTTAGTTATTAAAGTCTCAATTTTATTCAAATTTAGTAACCTTTAGTGGCTCTTTAGCTCAGAATATTCGGAAACATTACAACAGAGGATATTCAGAAGTTTGTTATTATAATCGTAAACATTTATGATCACCAGATTTCCACGTTGAGATTCTTTTTAATTAAAAAATAAAAAATAAATAACTTTTCACAAAAATATATATAAATATACACATTAATTTAACGGAGCATATGATACTATTTCTGTGATAATAGACAAAATGTGCACAGTCTATTTCATGGTATAGATTCTACACCAATGTATGTGAATGTGTTATGGTATTTTGCACTCTTTTACGGCGCCGACAGTTTAGATTTTTATCCATCTCAAAATTTGTCAACTTCGCATTACATATTTTTCCTGCTATGCTTTTTGACCATACAATATTCTTATATAAAATTTGTTTTAAAAAAAAATCGAAAGATATCAGCACACTATCTTCGAAATGAGTCCGGTGAATATCGTTAACATTTTTTTAGAATTTTGGTTATGCACATTGACTCCGGTTTAGTTCGGGTCAAATACTAATGATGGTTCAGTTCATTGATGACATTTTCACAAAGAAGAACAAGGAAAAAGAAGAAACAAATTATCCTCATAGATTGTTAATCTACAGAGTCTTATTATTAGAAAATATAAAGTTACAACACTATCTTGAAATTCAATCATAAAAAATAAAAACATAAATGAGATATATAAGTTTTGGCCCTTTTGGGGGAGATGGGTTGGGTCCAATAAGATATCGATGGAAAGAACATTATTAGTAGGAAAAAAGAGCGAAGATGGTTGGTTTCATAGAGTATTCATGTGATGCAAACCTGTGAAATAAAAGCATACATAAACATAATGATTCTTGATGAAAATTATGTTTAGAAAAAATAGATTTGCAATTGTCAGTAAAAATTGTTCTACATATATCTCGTAAGAGTAAAAAATTCAAGTGTTGTATATTGTACGTATTATTGTGGAATAAATGGAATTTGAGTATCTAAAACCCACCAAATTTTGTTTGAAATGCTTGTGATTCTTGTAAACAAACTTTTTTGAGCTTTAAAGCTCAAAAGTTGATGTTGATGTTGGAAATGGTTAATTAGTTTTAAGAAATGGTAATGTTGGATTGTTGGCTAAAAGATTATCCCATGTAAAGTTTTTTTTTAAATTTTTTTTTTATCCCATGTACAAATTCAAGTCCATGTGGTTTGTTGTTTGCTAAACCTAATTCCAAGAGAGAAGGGGGCAAAAACTTGGTGTGAACCGAAAAGAGAGGAGTCTTCGGTAAGCATCAATGGTAGAGCTTAGTTATAGAGACATGATGGTCCCGGGAGAACATTTATAATTGAGTTGAAACCATCTCCCCCTCGGTGAACATAGCAAATCTTGATGGAGTTGGTGATGAATCAGTAAAAGATTCCCAAGTGATAATAGAGAGACCTCACATAGTAAACACACACAAAACAAGCAAAATTCATAGTAAACACACATAAAACAAGCAAAATTCAAAGATTAATTATTGAGTTGAACCCATCTCTCTCTCGGTGAACATAGCAAATCTTGGTTTTGAGTTGGTGATGAATCAGTAAAAGGTTCCCAAGGGATAATAGAGAGACCTCTCATAGTAAACACACATAAAACCAGCAAAATTCAAACCAGACCGGTTGGTTGCACTTCAAGAAAAACAAGGAATGAAAGCATTGTTTGGTTCAAGGTGATTTCTTTTCTTTGATGAATCATAACTCAAAGGTGATTATTTTATCATAACTCAACTTGATGTTCCTCGTTACAAAAACGATATTTTTTTTTGTTTAAATAAAATTTATATTCAATTCAAAAAGAATATTAGTTTGAACCAATGTGAGTTGGGCCAGTGACACTTGAGAGGGTAATCCCAATACAGTACCCACAGTTCGATTCACGTTGGCCACGACTATTTAACATGGCGCATCGGGTCTTCAGAACCCCACGGGGATATTTGGACAAGTGACACCCGGACACCTAGTTTGCAACAAATCCGGAAACAGTTTGAAATGAATCTTAAAAACAAATTGGGACACTCTTCTTGCGTCTGTTAAACCCACGTTTGCGTTTTGGATTCTTAAATAGGGATTTTTGTTTCCTCTGTGATTGCGTTTACGTTTGCGTTTGCGTTTGGATTGTTTTAAGATATTTATGGAACAAAACAAAAGCACCCGCGTGATTAAAATAAGGTAGTTTACCTCAATATGATTACCGTTAATCACCATCCAAGTGGATTCCTCAGAAACCGTACACCTCTCTCTCTCTCTCTCTCTTTCTCTCTTCTCTCTTCTTCACGGCGGCGCAAATCTCAAATCTCCTGAGTCCTGACACGTCTCTCTGCTTCTCACTCTCGAGTTCCACACCTGGTTGACTCAGCCACGACTCGTCTTCCTCCTCTCCCAAAACCCAGCCATGGCGACCATAAACGCAAATGCCATCGCCGCACCGTCCCCTTCTGGAATCAGTTTCCACCGTTGTCACGATTTCGTCCCCATCGATAAGAGAATCGTTAAATCATGCTCTCGTCGCTTGAAATCACCCTCGACGAGCTTGGGTTTGAGTTTTAGGTTTCCGTGTAGATCTCTCTCTTCGCGCGTCGCGTCTGCGTCTGCGTCTGCGTCTGCGTCTGCGTCTACGGATTTAACATCGACCTCTACGAATAGATTTGAAGCTTTAGAAGAGGTGATTGAGAAGGTAAAAAAAGGGTTGATTGCAAATTGAGACACAATCTTGCAAAATCTGAACTTTTTAGGGATTTGAATGGGTATGTGTTGATAGTTTAAAGATGGGGTTTTTAGGGATTTTAAGGTAAAATTGCAAAATCTTGAAAAAGCTGATTTCTTTTTTAGGGATTTGATAAATGGGTCTGTTCATTATAGTTTTAAAGCTGTGGTTTTTAGGGATTTGGTAGTAAAGGATCCCATGTTTGGCAAAATCTTGGAATATGGATATGAAATGGTCAACGAATTAGAGAAATTGACTCAGTTCCTATTTTCAGATCATTTATCGATGTCGATTCATGGCGTTTCTTGGAACATTAGGATCGTTGTTCGGATCAGTTATATGTTTCATCAAGGTAATGCCACTGCAGACTCTATCATTGCTCTATCTGGTTTAGCTACTATTAGATGAAGAAATATATGATACTTGATTTCTATTTTGCTCTGTTTTTAACATTTTGATCGGTGTAGGGATGTATGTATGTCGCGGATTCGTTTGTGCAGTATTCTGTGAACCGAGGGAAGGTGATATTACTTTTAGTAGAGGCAATAGGTGAGAGTTTATCTATGTTTCAGATTAAGAACATTTTGAGTGGTTAATGTGATGCTAATGATATACAAATATTTTGTAGACATATATCTTCTAGGAACGGTGATGTTGGTCTTCGGAATGGGACTTTACGAGCTCTTCATTAGCAATCTCGACACTTCAGAATCGCTTTCTGTCGAGGATGCTAATAATAGATCGAGTCTCTTTGGAATGTTCACTTTAAAGGTTGCTCTTTGTCAAACACTTCTTTATCAAAATCTCGTTTCTTGGTTCGTACTAACGGGTTTTTTGTTTTCTTTAGGAGCGGCCTCAATGGTTAGAGGTGAAATCGGTTAGCGAGCTGAAAACGAAGCTAGGACATGTAATAGTGATGCTATTGTTGATTGGTTTGTTCGACAAGAGCAGGAAAATTGCGATAACTTCAGTCACGGATTTGCTATGTATCTCTGTTTCTATCTTTCTTTGTTCAGCTTGTCTCTTCTTGCTCTCTAGGCTCAATGGCTCACGTTGAGTAAATGGTGTTTTGACAAAACAAAAGAGCCTTTGTATGATATGTGTTTAGCAAAAGTTTCATTTTCTATTTTGTTTTCTGGCTTTGATTTTTTGGAAAACAATATATGTATACTTAAGAAAAAAGTCGATAAATAACATGTATTTCGTCTGTACTCAGCAATTAAAATATTTTGTATTTGATCCCTGCTCTAAACATTTTGCATCTAGGCTTAGGTACTCAAAAAAAACACTGGACCGAGTACCCACTAACTGTAAAAATTTACTAACACATTCATAAGAATATGAATATCCAAATTCAAAATTTTTCGAAACCATACTCGTACTAGTTGGTAATTTTTCGAAGTATTACTTCTAAAAACACTAGAATTCGACTCCATTTGTCCACTAAAGTTGAGAGAATGTTCCACATTCTGCTTCAACCATTTTGTATCTTAACTTTGGATATCTGCGGAAATAAACTAACATTTTTCCTAATTTTTTTTAAAAAAATTTAGTAAATTAGATGTTAAAATTTCTCAAATTTCTTTATCATTCATAAAATTTTGAAAATGATTTGATTAATAAAACCTTAAATTTGTAAGGATCTCTAGAACGCCATCATAAAATTGCGATAGCTAATATATATAGTGTTAAACATTTAATCAACTTCCAAAGATTACATACAGATACAAAAATCTAATTAAAACTTAAAAACTTAAACTAGATTACACACATTTCTTGAAAAACGAAAAAACTCGATCACACGTAGAAATGGGTAGGTTTCTAAATTTAAAATATCTAAAAACCTACCCGTATTTGTGTGTAATTTTTTTGAACTATTTATATCTACAAACTCTGAACGATTTAAAGGATATTTTCACCCCCGCTTCAAGTCATTCTTAGACGATGTGCAATGGAGACCTTCTTGTAGGGTGTCTAATTTTTTTTTGAATTAAATATATTAAATTTTAGGATCCTTACTATCTAAAACCAGAAAAATTGGATCATTTTTTTGGTTTTAGACACTCAAGGATCCTAAAATTTAATATATTTAATTCAAAAAAAATTTAGACACTCTACAAAAGGGTCTCAATTGCACATGCTCTGAGAAGTCTTGAACTCCGATCAAACTTCTCATCTTCTTAAACTTGATTCTTGCTAGGGCTTTAGTTAATATATCCGCACATTGTTCCTCTCCAGGTAAACAATAATGTGGATACTTTCCTTTTAGCCTATCATCGTGTCCATAACAAACATCTTGATAGATGTCTTGGGTTACAAGCCATTGAAGCTTTATCCAACATATTTGTACCTAATCTAAAGCTAAACTCTTCTTTTAGCGGTTAAAAGTATTCAAAAAGTTTCTTCTACAACGCTACAATGACTGTTTGATCGTTAGGTCTAGTTAAACAGTAAAGTGGAGAATTCCTACTCAAATAGTCAAATTATTTAACTGGTTAAACTTTACGCAATATTATAACAAATATCGTAAGTTATCTATATATGTACACACACGCATATGAAAAAAAGAAAGAAACACAATTTAGCACGTAAAGATTGAAAAAACTTAAAGATCATAAATTTTATTAAATTCCATCTACCCCATTATCAACTTGCATTGGACAATCGATGATATCAATGGTGCACCTATAATTTACATTAAAAAAAGGAAAAATAAACTCTAAATCTTTGAGAAAATCAGAAACTTAATGAATGATAATTATGGAGGACAGGTATTGTTACCTATATTGTCTTCTACATTTAATTCTTTTGTTTGTTTTTTTTATCGAAGGGTCCAGTTTGGTACTCAGATCATGCATTCGTTGGGTCCTTTCATGAGCTCTTTACTTTATTGATTCGACTTATATTTATGAACAGTGTCAATTTTCTACCGGTATTACCAAATATATTCAAAATTAATCATTTGAAATTATGATTTGTGATTACTTTTTGATATTTTGAGTCCCGTATCTGGAAACATCCAAATCTCTTCCAACGAAGGATGAAAATGTTGACTTATTTTATTCCCATTCTTACTATGATAATAATCGGATTGTTATCATAAAAATGTTAGACCAATATAATTGACAAAACTAGCTGAGAGCGTACCAAACACATTGAAGAGATTAAAAAAATGGGTTATCTATCAGAGGACTATGTGATTCAAATTTTTTTGTCACAATTCAAGTTATCTCTAATTCCTAATATTATATCTTTTCTAACAACAAAATCCAATATAGCACATAACAAATCTTCCATCTTCAAATATGATGTTTCTTTCGAAACAAGCACATGGGGATCCCAATTCTGCACAATAGACCAAAATGAGAAAACCACGAAAAACACGATTGGAGGATATTTTTCGACGATGCTCCAACGCTCAAGTTAAAAGAGAAGACAAAAAGAGAGAAATAACAAAGTTTGACCACGGTAAATTAAAAGACGTCAAAGGTTGAAAAGTCGGAAAACAAGACTTTTTGGTGAGGAAGGTGAAAAGATTAAAAAAAAAAGAGAGAAAGAGTGACGATGGTAGAATGACCGGAACCAGAGAAAAGTTGGACTAGTCCGAAGAAATGGCCGTAAGAGTCTCAAAACTATAGGTCTCGATATGTACTTCAAAATATCTCTTTAGCATAGAGTAAAAATTGAAAAATCAGGATCCCCATTTATAAGGTAAAAAGTGTGGTATTTATACTTTTATATGTATTGGTTTAGATTGTGGGTACTCAGATCCTGTTCCAATTCAGGTTTGGATATGTACCCAAATACTTTTGCTCTGTTATAGACCACTTGCATGATCACTCAGTATGCTACACTGCATTTGTTCCGCTGTATTATTGGTAGTGTATGTTTCGTCGGATTAAGCGACGGGGTACTCCTCAGAGTTAACTTGTTTATACTTAATCACCATTTATGACATAGGTTACCTACTTTAACCCTATCACATATAGAGTAAAAAAGAGTTTTCACCAATTGACCGTGAAAACAACATTGAAATGAAAGGGAAAGCATCATTCAAATATACATGTTTTAGATATGTTGATAAGAAAGCCCCGACCATATAAACTTCTTTCCAGGGTAAAGATACTCCGTACTCTATTTATTCCTCACCCATATCATTTATGTCTACATAATGTGGCCGCATTACCGAAAGTTTATTGAGTTCATGTTTCTTCTTCCAACGGGGTATGGAATTTTGTAAATTCGGGCTCATACCGATTTTGACAATTGTAGAATCAGGCTAAGGATGATTTGTCCACTGAAAAATCATTTTATCCCAAACATATATGTTTGTTATGACATTGACATTTATGTCATAAAAAACATTATCTGATCTTTTCTTTTTATGACAAATATAATCCAATTAGGAAGTAGAATACGAGTTTCTTCATAAACTGTCTAGGGATCTCTATTGATCATTTAATTTAAATAATTTGTTTGCAAAATTAACTACGTTTATATGCTCGATCAATATTAACGGGGTTTTCAGATTATTTTCCTGCATATATACATACTCACCTAACTTTTTCTCTTTTGATCATTTGATTTCATTAATTTGTTGCAAAGTTAATTACCTTTTGACGTTCGATCAATATAAACAAGTTTTCACTTTATTTCTTCCTCTCTATACACTCACATAAGTTTTCTTCTCTAGTGATCATTTGATTTAAATTAATTTACTCCAACGTTAAGTACATGTTGATGTTCGATCAAAATAAACGAATTTTCAGTTTTTTCTTCTTCTATATAGTCAGCTATAACTATTTTCCTCTTATAACAATTCAATTTAGTTTGAACAAATTTTTGTTTTCTACATAGTATCACATGTTTTTGATCCAGATATACATGACTTATATTTTACTCTAGAAAGTACATCTAACTTACTGATCGAATAACGAGCTGATTATTATTATGTCGTTAGAACTACGCGTCGTGAACTATTCACTGTACTATAAAAGCTACAAGCTGTTAAGTGAACATTTAAGTAATTCAACGATCTCGTGAAATCTCTGAAATATTTATCTTCTTTCTTATATGTATAATTCAAGAAATAATAATAAATCTGAAATAGACTCCTAATACCCATCCTCTCAAATTTTGTTTCTGCGGATTTAGGATAAATACGAAATAAATATTTGATAAAGCTTTCTCTAGACTGTTGAATTGAAATTAAATCTTAAACTAGTCTAATGTCATTAGTGAAAATAAAGCTTTGACAAGACTGTTGAATTGACAATAAATTTTAAACTAGTAAAATATGTCATTAGTCAAAATAGATTATGAGAAAGTTTGACTACGTTAAGTGTCTTTTTAAGAATGATGGTCATGTTTATGTAAAAAATAAACCACAAAACTTTTATAGGAAATCTTATTAATTTAAATAATTTTTTTAATAGAATTTAAACTCACACATGGGTACTTGCCGGTATCCGAATTTTCCTGCTGGTACCAAATTTTATATGGTTCGTGTATATACACATATTACATTTCCCGTTAAGGCATGAACCACATTTTATAGATACATATTTTAAGTTTAGAATACATAAATACACACACACACATATATATATATATATATATATATATATATATGTACTTGCCGGTATCCGAATTTTCCTGCTGGTACCAAATTTTGTATGGTTCGTGTATATACATATATTACATTTCCCGTTAAGGCATGAACCACATTTTATATATACATATTTTAAGTTTAGAATACATAAATACACACATATATATATATATATGTGTATATATATATATTTGTGTGGATAACAAAAAGAAAACATAATATATGTGTGAATTTATAGCCTTGCTCTCTCTATATAAACACATACGACACATATACTTTACAAGCCACAATTACAAAAAAAATTGAATTAATGGAAAATAAAAATAAAAGCTGCCTTCTTTCGACGGAGGCCAAATTAGACGTCGAATTTGGTAGTCTCCGGCAAGAAAATGAAACGAAGCCGTATTATACAAATTCATTGACGGCGCGTGAGATGGAATCTCTTGTAGCGATTTGTGATACTCTGATTCCATCGATCGACGGCTCTAAAGTAGGACACATGGAAGAAGACGACGTCGCTCGATACTACTCCGCCTCCGCTTCTCAGACCGGAACTCCCGACCGTGTAAGTTTAGTTTATATATGCATATACAAATACATATATGCATGAACATATGATTAAGTAAAAACAACTATATATAAATCCCTAATTTTATACGTTATTATATACATGCATTTGTATATGTACATAGCTAATCGTTTTTATGAACAAAAGAGAAAGAGAATAGAGGACTTTTTTATTAAAAAAATGTTTTGGGATGATTTTCATAAGTATATTTGTTTGAAGTTAAGTAATAATCGATTAATTTGCTCAAATAAAGCTTTTTTTTTGACGAAAAACTCAAATCAATCTCCGAAATATTTCCAAAATACTGCGATGGACATGAATCACGATGATCTTGCTCAAGTCTCAAACCGTACCAATGAACTGAAGTTGTATATGCGATCTTAAGTTAGATTAAACAATTGCCATTTTAATATAAATAATTGATGGACATGAATCATAAAGTTACTGATTCAGGATCATTTATTTGTAGTTCTTTTTTCAAAACGTAATTAGTTTTTTTTTCCCTTTAAAGTGAGTCAAACCTGGCTCGGGTAACATTTAAATAACACTTTTACGGATTTATATCCATAATTGGATTACGTGAATTGTTTTTACAATATCAGATATTAAAATCAATTTGTTCAAATAAGATATGACCCTTTAAAAAAATAAAATAGATTTTTTTATAGTTGCATGCATGTGAATCAGTACTTTAGATGAGAAACAAACAAAGATT
The DNA here is from genome assembly GCA_963576765.1 of Draba incana. Taxonomy (NCBI): domain Eukaryota; kingdom Viridiplantae; phylum Streptophyta; class Magnoliopsida; order Brassicales; family Brassicaceae; genus Draba; species Draba incana. Next base: position 2,149,698 of record OY755210.1, on the reverse strand, counting down.
CAGTGCTTTCAGTGAAATCTAAAGCCGACAGGTTTCAAGGACACCTAACTTCCATCGTCACGAAGCCAAATATATCTCAAAAACTTATTGTCAAATTTGGCAACAATGTATTCCCTTCCATAATCTATATAATATTATTATATAAATTGTATTAATATTACTCAGAGGACCAATAGAAACGTCGGACCAATAGAAACGTCTCTATGTCTTGTTACAATTCTATTGGCAGAAGAAAAAATTCAATAATTAATTAAATTGCTTATTTTCGTGTAATTTCTTAACTTTTGGTTAAGACGGAGACTATTTTTATTGACTGATGTACACTGTTACAAATTGATTTCCTTAAAAATCATTAAAGGTGCAATATAAAACCTTTTACGCTAAATTTACTAGCTATGAAGATTAGTAGATAACTATATATAGGTTAAACGACTAGAAAAATTATTCGATTTATATTATTTCATGTAATTTATTTAAACTTTTTAACATTTTGTTTATTATATGATGATAACTACCTTCACTATATAATAGGTGGCGAGGTTAATGAGTGAGAGACTTGACCACCCAAAGAAGTGGATATTAAGAGTTGGATTGTGGTTACTCTCTACTTGGATCGGAAGTCTCGTCTTGTGTGGTTGGAGAAGTTTCTCCAGCGAGTTTCCTTACTTCAGGAGATTCTGCAAGCTGCCGGAGAAACAAAGAGAAGAGATTTTGCTTATTTGGTCTTCAAGCTACTTTTTACTCCTTAGAATGTTATTTAGGTCCCTCAAACTTATCACTGCCCTTGTCTTCTTTACTCAGGTAATTAAATCCCAAAATTTAGTTACCCATTTCAATTCACAATTTCTTATTAGTTTATATATATATACTCCTTGCTTCTTTGGTATATGTTTTATCATTTATGATTTTCACACATTTTATAAATTATTTTCAATATTATACTCCATCAATTTTACTTTTAATTAATCAAGACTTATATGCTATTCACTTTAGCTAGCATGAGTATCTTATAAATAAATAAAACATTCATTTACATGGAAAATACACAACTCTAATTTTTCTAGAACAAACTTTTTTCTTAAACATCCATTTAAAACGGAAAGAGGCTATTGATATTTTGGGTTTAAATCCGCATAATCCTTGTTGTTGACAAATATCAAATAAAAATATGAGTGACTTGGTAATCACTAGGATATACTTATTTGTGATTCTTAAATTTTGAGTTCAAATGCAAAATATCTTCTTAAACCATGACCACACAGGACACATGCATACGTACATCTTTCCCTAAATTGATATGTCGTACTAAAATTATATCACCATTAAGGACATGAGTTAGTTGGTAAGATCACTTGGATAGTTGGATGTACCAGTGGATTTTAAAGTTTGAGTCCAAAATGTAAAATATCTTCTTACTGTATGGTCAGGACTCATGGGTCTATGTTTTACGTGTGGTGGGCCTCTCGAAAATACCTCTTCATAGAAACTCGTTACTCGAGAAATCCGGGAGGGAACATGAAACTTGTCAAACTTGATATACTAAGAAATTAATATTTCATTATGATTTTTCAGGTGGATGAAAATGGAAAAAACTTGGCTTGGAAAGCAATAGGTTACAATGGACCAACCTCATATCATAATGATCATGAAGAAGAAGAAGAACTAAATGAGAAAACGAAGAAGAAGAAGCCTGAAGAGATCTTTGGACCACTTTATAATGGCATAGTCGATCTCAAAAACCCTAGAGATGCCGTGGGAAAGAAGTTAACCGGTCGCGGTTTCACAAATTCAACTCCAAAGAGGAATAAAAAAGGATCATCTATTTCCGACCCATATATGAAAATCCGGTGTGACGCCGTGGTTGTTGGATCCGGTTCCGGCGGAGGAGTGGTGGCCGGAGTTTTAGCCAAGGCGGGTTACAAAGTGTTAGTGGTGGAGAAAGGGAATTACTATGCAAGAAGCAAACTTTCTTTACTTGAAGGACAAGCAATGGATGAAATGTACTTATCCGGTGGGTTATTAGCAACTTCTGATATGAATGTTGTGATTCTCGCCGGATCCACGGTCGGAGGCGGATCGACGATCAATTGGTCAGCCTCGATTAAGACGCCGGAACATGTGATGAAAGAATGGTCGGAGAAGTCGAAACTCAAAATATTTGGAAGCGATTTGTATCGAGAAGCAATGGATGTTGTGTGTGAGAGGATGGGTGTTCAAAGTGGATTTGTAGAAGAAGGGTTTAATAATGAGGTATTGAGGAAAGGTTGTGAGGAATTAGGGTTACCGGTAAAGAATATTCCGAGGAATTCTCCATCTGATCATTATTGTGGGTTTTGTTGCTTGGGATGCAAGAAAGGTCAGAAGCAGGGGACTTCAGAGACTTGGCTTGTTGATTTAGTTGAATCTGGTAATGGTTTGATTCTTCCAGGTTGTGAAGCGATGGAAGTTTTGTACGAATGCGAACTCGGGAAGAAGAAGAAAATAGCGACCGGAGTTGCGTTTGCGTTTGGGGAGGATGTTTATGTGGTGGAGTCTAAAACGACCATAGTCGCTTGCGGTGCGCTTAGAACACCGGATTTATTGAGACACAGCGGTTTGAAGAACGGTAATATTGGGAGAAATCTTTGTTTACATCCTGTGGTTATGGCTTGGGGATGGTTTCCAGAGGAAGAGAAATGGCCGGAGAAGAAGAAAAAGAGCTACGAGGGAGGAATAATGACCGCGATGTCTAGCGTTTTAAACGCGGAAACACGGAGTTCTTATGGCGAAACGGTGATTCAGACACCTTCTCTACATCCAGGAATGTTTTCAGGGGTCATTCCTTGGACGTCAAGCAAAGATTTCAAAACCCGAATGCTCAAATTCTCAAGAACCGCGCACGTTTTCACCCTTTTGAGAGATAAAGGAACCGGAACAATCAAGTCCAAGAGCTGTATTGAGTACAACTTACAAGACGAAGACGAAGAGTCATTAAAGAAGGGTCTTGAGAGTGTCTTGGAGATTCTGACCGCGGCCGGTGCTGAGGAGATCGGGACGCATAATTCAGAGGGTAAGAGTCTGAACGTTATAACAGCGAGCGCGGAAGAGATTTCACGGTTTGTGAAAGAAGAGAGTTCAAAGCGGTTGAAGGATTTGACAGGACAAATATGTTCAGCTCACCAAATGGGGAGTTGTAGGATGGGAACGAGGCCGGAAGAATCAGCGGTGAGGCCAACAGGAGAGACTTGGGAGGTCGAAGGCTTATTCGTGGCGGACACAAGTGTTTTTCCGACGGCTTTAGGGGTTAATCCGATGGTCACCGTTCAGTCTATTGCTTATTGTATTGGACTCAATGTTCTTGATGTTCTTAAGAGAAAGAAATGATGTTATATCTGTATTTATTAGATTTTATTAGTTTTTCATATGAAAAAATGTAATGTTCTCGTTTGCAAAAATAATTGTAAACTTATTTTAAAAAAATGTATTTATTACTAGAGTACCAATTAGGATTGGCGATAACATCCATTTCATTTTACTCGTAAATTATTCAGTAAAGATCAATTTCATCAATATGAAAAATAAAGATGAGCAAAATGGATAATATTCTTGTAAGAGAGGTTTCTGGAGCAACAGAATACGAGCTGGTGGAACACGTGCATAGCTGTTCCAACACGTAGAGAAAAGTGAGATTGGGCCCGTATTGAATTAGAAGCCCAATTATGAGAGAGGTTAAAAGCCCACATGACCTAAAGCGTTAGGGTTTCGTGGTGGCAGTATAAGAGGCAAGAGGCGTTGACAAAAAGAGTCACGCGCCTAGGGTTCCTTTGTGAGATGCACACGTGTGTGTGGCGTCGTCCCACCATATTGATGGTGGTTTGTCTATGAAGATTGCAACCGTTGAGAAGACAGCGTTGCACCGGTGCTGCTGGTTGGTTGTCAAGCTGCTGGCTTGAAACCTATCTTCATAGTTTGTCCATGTAGAAAAGAGTGGTGGTATGCCATATAGCAATTGTAGGTTGCAGCCTTTTCTAGTGGATTTATTCTGGACTTGGTCCCGGGGATGTAGGAAACGAACCTCGTGAAAAAACTCTATGTCTTCTTTAATTTATGCTCATACGTACTCGCAGCGTACACAAACATATAGATCTAGCCACACAAACCGCTTTTTCAATTGGTATCAGAGCGGGACTCGATAGAGATCTATTCTTATTTTCGAGTAAGATCCGAGATTAGGTTTTGGTGGTTAGGGTTGAAGAGCAGAGTATGAGATTAGGATTTATCAAGTTCACGTTAACGAAGAAGAAGTTTGAGTTTATGGGCATGTTCTGGATTTTGGTTTTTGGTCTTGAAAAGAACGTGAGGGAGACCAGTTCGTTTCAGAGAAAAGTTGTGATAGAAAACGTGGCGCAGTTGTGGAGGAAAGAAGAATTGAAAACAAAGCTAAGGAGAATTACAAGCTGCGACCAGCCACCTTGCGAGCCGTTTTTCCGGTTAACCAGAAAGAACCAAGAGTCGATTTTGGTACCGTTGCGAAGATATCGAAGCCAGATTTACACAGGAGAAAATAGAGCTCAATTCCAAGATGAATTCTGAAAGTTATGAGCATTTATTTATGACTGAATCTGCAGAAAAACCTGCGAATTAGCTTGTGAGGAGCCAACTTTGAAGACATATTCCGGATGACTCAGGTAGATCCAGGCCATGATTAAGGTGTCTACGGAAAGATCTCACTGCAACGAAGAGACAGAGACTTAGAACGTGCAAATCGGAGTTAAGCTCCATCCGTAATCCTTGGTGACATTCGGCACAAAATCATCCGAATCTGTAAAAGGAACTTCAACAAAGGTTAGTACATAAGTGCAACAGAGGACAGTACTGAACTGCAACAGATGTTGAAACAGACAAGATAACGTTGGAACATGACCAAGAACAGAGGAAGAGCGTGATGTAGCACCTTGTTCTTTGATTATCTTGAGAGGTTTTGAATGAATATGTTAACCAAGATGGAAGAAATTAATGTGTCGATGCATATGAAGAGCTTCAAGAAGTGAGTATCAAGAAAGTATTGATGCTACCAGTGAGGGGGAGTTGATGCTGAATCTAGAGAGTTTGAAGATGAGCTTGGATGCACATATTCAGTCAAAAAGGGGGAGAATGTAAGAGAGGTTTCTGGAGCAACAGAATACGAGCTGGTGGAACACGTGCATAGCTGTTCCAACACGTAGAGAAAAGTGAGATTGGGCCCGTATTGAATTAGAAGCCCAATTATGAGAGAGGTTAAAAGCCCACATGACCTAAAGCGTTAGGGTTTCGTGGTGGCAGTATAAGAGGCAAGAGGCGTTGACAAAAAGAGTCACGCGCCTAGGGTTCCTTTGTGAGATGCACACATGTGTGTGTGGCGTCGTCCCACCATATTGATGGTGGTTTGTCTATGAAGATTGCAACCGTTGAGAAGACAGCGTTGCACCGGTGCTGCTGGTTGGTTGTCAAGCTGCTGGCTTGAAACCTATCTTCATAGTTTGTCCATGTAGAAAAGAGTGGTGGTATGCCATATAGCAATTGTAGGTTGCAGCCTTTTCTAGTGGATTTATTCTGGACTTGGTCCCGGGGATGTAGGAAACGAACCTCGTGAAAAAACTCTATGTCTTCTTTAATTTATGCTCATACATACTCGCAGCGTACACAAACATATAGATCTAGCCACACAAACCGCTTTTTCAATTCTAAGCCTGTTAGCCAATTCTACCTTTTCTTTTTATAAAGGCTATGGCCAAATAATATACTTTGACCTCCACTAAGTCAACACAATTATCTATTTACTACGACAAAAAAAAAATCTATTTACTAATTTAGATAAAATATCTCATTTAGTTGCCAAGGAAGATTTCTACAAGAAGTACCATCATATAACAAAACTTCAAGATTTGTGTTGCATCATCTATTTAATTGGTATTTTTGGAAAGAAAAATATAAATCACTTGATAAAATTCAGAATATTCCCCTTTTTCCCCCACTCTTATATTAAGTTGACAAAGAAGATTTCCAATCAGAAATTGCCTCAAATATCTTAAAGTATAACATTTAAATTGTAGAATTATCCATATATATATCTACCTGTGTCCGATTGATTTTGTCCATTAAGGCACAAAATCATTTGAAACTATGCATATCCTTTTTCTCTACTCAATCGTGTTCTCTCTTGGTCTCGTTTCTTTCATAACATGTTTTGCAGCAGAGTTCAAGAGAACAAAGGTAAGAAGTACAAATATTTTATATTAAATCGCTTTTCATGCTTCTTAATAAAAAATCGAACCAAGTTTTGTGAAAAATTCATGTGTGTAGAAAGAAGATATTCGATGGGACACAAAAAAGAACTGTTATGTACCGGGAAGTCATGCGTTTGGGCTTGGATCAGCAGCTGTTCTTTGCTTCTGTCTTGCTCAAATCGTTGGAAATATAGTTGTATTTCGAAATCATAGAACAAGAATCAAAACAGAAGATGGTTACAAGATTGCTGATCTTACTTTACCTACTGTTCTATTGCTCCTTTCCTGGTAATATATTTGACTCTCTTCTGGTTTTTGTTTTCTCTAATTTTAAGGGTACAAAAATGCCAAGAATCTCCAAAAATCGCTATAGAAATTATCTTGATTTTGTATGTGGTCATCTAAAATAAGAGTTGGTAATTCGATTTATGGTTTGGGGCTTTCCGGTTTACGGGGTTTATATATATTGAAACTAAATAAACCTATTTGTAATCGGTTTCGTTTAATGTAATTCCGGTTTGGATTGGTTTGGTTTTCGATATGGATTTGATTTGATTTAATGAATTTTAAAAAATTATAAATATGGGATTTAAGTACTATATTTATATCTTTTATTAATAAAGGAAAAAAAATTGAAGAAATTTTGATATATTCCATTTAAGTTAGATTTGCTTACACTAAATCGGTTTTGAGTTTGGTTTTGAATTTGATTTATTCGGTTTTAAAATAGAAAAACCAATCGGTTTGAGTTGGTTCAATTTTTTCGGTCACGGTTTTTTATCCACCCCTAAAATTCTAAACCTTGATAACATCGAAGTTGTTCCTTGTTCTTTTGTATATAAGCTAAAAGAAAATATACACTTTTCTAATTCTCTCATTTTTTTGTTCCTTGCCTATTATGTATCAAGGTCCAGTTTTGTGGTAGTGGTTTTGATTCTGAGTACCGCAATAAGCATGAGCCGAGTTCAACCTTATGGAGAAGGATGGCTCGAGGAAGATTGTTATCTGGTCAAAAACGGTGTCTTTGCGGGGTCAGGCTGCTTAGCCATCCTTGGACTTGGAGCCTTGACTATATCAGCCACAAATATCAAAGTAAGGAAACAACAACTTGTACAAGTCGTAATCAAAGACCAAAACAAAGAACAAGAAAAATCAAAAGAAGAAAAAGAAGAAGAACAAAACCATAATTATGATCAACACCAAATGAACAAGTCAGAAACTGTCATTCACTTGGTGGAAGAAGTGCCTTCCACTACCAATATAAGTAGAATATAAATAAATAATGAAAAAGGGAAAATTTAAGGATATATTATCATTATTGAAAAGGTTGTATATAATTTGGTTATATTGTCCACTTATATTGGAAATGTTGAATGGACATATCCCATCAAACCACTTACGATACAAAAAAAAAAAATTGTTGTGATAGTTTCAACTTGTGTATAACTACTCATACATTATCTATTCTCTTTATTTCAATCTATGGCTGATCACAATTATAACCCCACAAACCAAAATCAATGGTCTACATAACTCTTGACTAATCTAAGGTTATTATGACAACAACACGAATAATTAAGAAAAAAGAAAACTTCACACGTGTGGGAGATGCATCCACCACGGACCAATTTATAAGTCAACTATAATTGACCTATTCAGATTAATTATTCAGTTAAAACTCAAAACGTAATAGAGAAAACAAAACTTGGAATTAGAAAGACATTAAATAATTGTTCATATATCTTTGGAGACTTATTTACACAGTTTTCAACAAAAAGAGAAACAATATTCTATCAAAAGTTCTGTTTAAACAGAGGAATCATAGGCAAGTCATATTATATCCAGGTAATAGAGCATTCCTTTGTAAGTAATTATGAATTTCCTGAAACAGATCAATGAAGAAGATACATTATCATTGAATACGCACTCTTATATAACTTTCAAGTTGATAACTAGCGGAAAAGAGTTTAATCTAACTAACCTTGAGATAGTCCAAAGGTCTCTCAATAGGGTCATATGGATGGTAAGTTCTTTCAATAGGTTCTAACGGATTGCTCACGGTTTCATCTCTTTGATTCTTGTTTTCGGAAGGACCCCAAATTTCGTACTTCTTGAAATTCTTCGCTGTTTCAAATGCAACTGCTCCATCAAGCTGTAACCAAAAGACAAGTAAAATTATCTTTAGAAGATTGTTAGTCAAGTAGCATCATGTAATCAGAAATGTAAAAAAAGAGAGGATGAGACTACCGGTTGAATCGAAAACGGAACAGGAGGAAAAGACCAAAGATTATTTGAAAAAAAGCTTTGAGATGGGTTTGTTTGAGTAGACATAAGCTCAGACTCTAAGGCTTTGCCTATAGGAGCTTGATTAAGTGAACCACAAGGCACATACTGAGGATTTGAAGCATTGCCGATAGGAGCTTGATTAAGTGAACCACAAGGCACATACTGAGAATTTGAAGCATTGTATATAGGAGCTTGATTAAGTGAACCATAAGGCACACACTGAGGATTTGAAGCATTGTATATAGGAGCTTGATTAAGTGAACCATAAGGCACATATTGAGGATTTGAAGCATTGTATATAGGAGCTTGATTAAGTGAACCATACTGAGGATTTGAAGCATTGTATATAGGAGCTTGATAAAGTAAACCATAAGGCATAGAACGAGGATCGTAGTAATTTGAACCGGGGAATTGTGGTTGAGTATAAGGATTTGAAGCAATGTGGACTGATCCAATAAGCGAGGAAGCCTCAGAATCCGTAGTAGCTTGCTGTTTTTCGAGATTTTCATTGCAGATTAGCGGAACTTTCTGATGTGTATTTGCTCCTTTTGGCTTTACTATAACAGTCTGCAAAATCATTCACACATGTAAAAAAGTGAGTTTGAGTTTCTAGCCAAGAAAAGATCAAATCAGGGTGAATAATCATATGGTTCTGCCTCAAAAATATTCAAAATTGATAATACTTTTTAACACAAAAACGAACCTTGAGATAATGTCCGTTAAAATCCATGTACTCGTAAACTTCATTAAAAGGCATAATTTGAAATCCGTTGTTGCCCCTTCCTTCTGTTCCATAACATCGAACTGCACAAACAAATAAAAAGAATTATAAAAATAGAGACTTATTATTACTATGAAAACCAACGAAAGATTGTGCAACAAGAAACGTAGAAAAGGGGTTTAAAATTAGGATCTTAGGGTTTCGAAACGGTACCGTTTTGGAGACGTATAATCCATTTGTGAAAATTGAGATGAGAGACAACACCATCGTAACGTATATTCCAGTTCGAAATCAGAGTTGCGAAGCATCCTATGTATGGTTCGACTGGAATTTGCGGAGGAGGTAATAAAGATAATGATGAACAATGCGAAGTTTCAGTTTCCATGATTCTTCAGACGAAGAAATTAGTGAGAAGATTTTTGGGGGAAGAAGAGAGGAATTTAGCCGATTAGGGTTCTAAGTTCTGTCTCTATCTCTTTTGGTTGCAAAAAAATTGCTTAAAACTTTTGATTTAAAGGGAAACATATAAATGGAATGTATGGTGATGTTAAAAAGAAAAGGAATGTGTGCCGTTTTAGCGGTTGCTTCATTTATTGGGCCTACGCTGGTTCTATGTGCTTTAATAATATGAATAGCCCATATGTTTCTATACTGGTTCTCTCCTTCAGTTTATTGAGCCTACGCTGGTTTTACCAGTTTCTTCATAAAACCGAAGGGGGCTCCTTAACCTAGTACCTAATTTGGCAGATCACAAACAATCAAGAAATTGTAATTGGTTCGTGGAGTGATTTATTTGCATAGTATTTATCTAATGAATATGCATTGCGTTCTAAAGTCCCCAAACTAAGTGGTGAAAGTAAACATTATCTCCATATCAAAATATGATTATTAGAAGCTAAGGGCATGTGCATAGGAGACAATCTTAGAGCATCCTTATTGCAGACCCAAAAGAAAGTGTCTTATAGTTTATTTTAATCTATTATATTATTAGAGAGATAACTATGCACCAGAATGAAAGTTGAGTTTTTATTACAAGGGTTTTAAATTGTTGTCTTTAAATGATTTATTTTCAATGATATTTAGTTTATTGTTGATTGTTTAATTATTAAGAGATATACTCGATTACTTTATTTCTTATATAAATTTATAGATATGTACATAAATATTAGGTTTGATGATATCAAATAAACTGTATAAATATTTGATTTGATTATATCAAATCAATTTTTTGCTCTTATCAAATTCATTGTTCTTTCCTATTTATAGACTTTTTGTGATTTAGTTCTCAGAGAATTCACTTATTTATATATTCGTATTTGGATTCTTCTAATATTGATGGTTACTAATAATTTTGATTCATGTAGTTTTTAACATGCTACACGGAGATGATAAGGAGTGTATTTTAACAATTATGGAAACAGGCGAGTGGTCTGATGCTGTTTCTATAGGTCAATTATTTGATGTTATGATTTTCATTAACGGTCTCTCAATTCCTTCTGTTCATCGTCAAAAGATATTCTTGAAGCGAACATGTAAGATATTTTTGATCTTTCATGTTCTTCTTCAGAATTGTTTATATGGTATATCGTATTATATTTAGTTTGATAATGTATTACTAAATTATGTACAAATTCTTGTGATGTTGATCATGCTCTGTCATCTCCTAATGTTGGAATTTCATATAGATACATGGCTCTCTGTTATCTTTATTGTATGATAACATCCAAAGGTAATTATTATTAATTTTTTTCATATGTAAATATAGATCTATATGTATTTTTTTCTGATTTCGTATTGTGTATATATTGAGTTGTTTCCGTGTATGTTTTGGTTAAGATTCTTTGTTGTGTTTTCTATTCGACTCGAAAACAGAATTTTGGAAGGCTTCTCTTCGAAACATGATTAATCCTTATGTTTATCTTAGGATATCATCTAAAGGTAATATTAATTCTTTATAGTTTTTCTTCCTGGTTTTAGTTCTTTAGTTATTTGTTGATTTTGTTTGTATACATATCTGGTTTGTTTATGCTATCTAAATTTCATAGTTTAAAATGACCTTAACAAGGTATGATTTTTCAATTCGATTTGGCTTCAAATTTCATCAAGAAGCTTTCACATCAAATTTCGGCTGCTTGACATTCTTTGTTTATGCAGGTATGAAAATTCAGCCTTAAACATTAACCCTTCGATGTTTTGTTCACTAATTCGTTTCATGTCTTATAGAACTAGCTTTTGTTTTGTCCACTAATGCAGATGCTAAACGGGTCACTAGCATTTTCTTACAAAACAGGGAAGAAACATATGACAAAGCAAACTTTATAAAAGAGCAAAAATTTAGAAAGAACAATCGATGATTAAGTTTAGAAAGGTATATATAAGCATGGATGAGGTCAGATAATTGAGTTAGGTATGTAAGTTATATATATATATATATATATCCATATAATAATTAAATTCTAAAATAATTGTTTGAAGATATTTATTAGTTAAATATGTGTTAAAAAATTATAAAACAATCAAGAATATCTTTTCAATTAGATTTTAATGAAGTGCATTATCACCTCCGTAATAGTATACTCAAAACAATATTTTGAACGTATCCTTCCGCTAAATACGTTTTACAAAATACGTTTTACAATATTTTCAAGTTATGTTTTATTACATCGTAAAATATATATTATCTATTGTTGTTTTGCGTTTCCTTGCTTTGATTTCTATTGTTGTTGGTGAGTTAAGACAACCATAAAATAAATTGAGTCAAAGCACGAAAACGAAAAAAAATTGTGAGTGAGTTAGATAATTTATTTGTCTTCAATAGAATAAAGAATCATGAGTGAGTTAGAGAATAACTTTACCAGACAAATGATGAATTTATATAAAATAAAACATTAAGATGACTTTGTGCGAGAAATTACAATCCGCACAAATTCTAATTTTCAAAATCACATATCATTTAAAAACTTTAAATACATTAATGCCTGCACCCGGTGCAGGCAAACCAGCTAGTTAAATTTATTAAGTGTGAGTGTTTTATTGCCAAAACAAATGTCTTAAATTAGACATTGGTCCAAAGTTTAGGATAGGCCTGGGCATTCGGTTCGGGTTTTAGGTCGGGTTATTCGGGTCGGGTATTCGGTATTACAATTATCGGTTCGGTTTCGGTTCGGGTATACTCGGGTTCGGTTCGATATTCGTGTTACCCGAAAAACCCGAATACCGATCGGGTTTCGGGTAAAACCGTTCGGTTATCGGGTTTTCGGTTTTAAAACCCGAATAAACCGAACTATCCAAGAAAAAAATTGAAAAATCCGAAATTACATACCAATTTTTTTTTTTTTTTTTGAAAATGCATGTTTATGTAAAAAAAATGGTTTTTTGTGTGAATAAAATTTAACATTCATTTTAAACATGCATTTTTGTTTTAAAAAACATGATTCGGGAAATCTATTTTTTTTTAAACATGCATTTTTAACATAAACATGCATTTCATAAAAAAAAAAATTTTAAAAAAAAAGATTTCGGGTAATTCGGGTAACCGCGGGTAACGCGAGTTTACCCGAACCCGAAACCCGACGAGAATATAAACCATTCGGGTAATAGGCAATACCCGAAACCGAACCGAACCAGAGTTTTTCGGTTTGGGTTCGGGTTCGGTTTTCGGGTTCGTGTTTTATGTCCACGCCTAGTTTAGGTTTCTGATTTTCTATAATTATATTAACTTATATTTATTAGACACTAGTTTAAGACATCAAAAAGTGTCCATTAAGGATGCTCTTAGTGTGCATATGTATACTTAACTTTTATTTTTCTAATGTACGTGTACGATTTCGAGTTGTCTAGTTACCGATACTTCTCGCACAAATCCTAATTCCCAGTTGATTACCTAGCTACATAACTTGTGGTATTTAAGAGGCTCGATGGATGACTCCATGAGTGCTAAGAAGTACGAATTGGATGAGAGTTACTTATGCTTGATTTATATACTTCATATCAATATAAAGTACATATACTTATGTATATCATGTCATGCTAACACTACTAGCACCTATGTACTTGAGAGCTAGTTAAGGGTCGTTCATATTCATATATTGGTTTGCTAATAAAGAAAGTTTCGGAGTCCCATCAAGAGAATTCTTTGGCTACCTTGTCATGGAGCAAGGGATAGAAGCTAATCCCAAATAAATCACGGCGTTTTTAGAAATGGCATCTCCCAAGTCAACCAGGGAAGTGCTGCGACTCACATGACAGATAGCTACGCTAAATCGCTTCATATCCAGATCCACAGATAAGTGCCTCCCATTTTACCAGTTGCTCAAAGGCAACAAGAGATTCAACTGGGACGCCAGCTGCGAGGAAGCCTTCAAACAATTGAAGGCATACCTCAGCCAACCCCTGATATTGGCAAAAGCTATACGTACCACGGTGAGGAACGAGTCTGTGTGAACTTTCGGAGTGTGTATGTGCGCGGGATAGTGAAGGAAACTCAATCCCGAGTCCCGAGCATGTTTGAAGGGCAGAAAATCAGCTCCAAGTCCTACAAAAACACCAATCGATTCATCAAGATTTAGCCTAAAGAGAAGTCTAGTCAAAGAAACTCATGTTTAAGGAAACCTAAATGAACCAAGAACAAGAGTGAGAAGAATTGTTCATTCATATTTTCAGCCTTATGAGAAAAGAAATGACCTAAAGATTGATTAAGTACAAGACATAGAAAACCAAGAACACTCCTTTTTTCTAAACCAGTATCTCAAAAAACCTAAACCAAATCATGCAAATACCTTGATATCTTTCTCACGAAAGAGAACATCCCCATCAATTCGGTTACAAGATGGAATATTTGACCTTCTTCTTCCTTCAGTACCGTAGCAATGAGCTAAAACAAACGAAAAAAAAGGGCATCAATTAGGGCTTTTCTTGGTGGTTTCTTGCAACACAAGAAACTGGGAAAAAAAAAGGAGGTTCTTTCACCGTTAGTAAGTATAAAAAGTGAAATTTCAGATCGAGATGCGAGAGAGTTCCTTCGATTCTGACGTCTTCCTTCGTGATGACGCTTACAAAGTTACCGATGAAAGATTTTCCACTTTCTCCTTCCATTTTTCTCTCTCTTTACTCTCTGTTTCTGGTTTTGTAGGCGGAAAGTGTTTTTAAAACGAAAACGCACCGTTTTATAAAATTTGTAAAATGTGGGCCTATTTGGGCTTTAAATATTTTAAATTGGGCTTTCTCGGGAAAATTTTATTATTTTCCCGTTCTTAATTAAATCTCTCACTTTCTTCAGTCCTTCATTAGCAAAAGAGAAAACTTTATCATTCGGGTTTGATGGAGAAGTCGGGTCATGAAATGGGTGTTCCGGGTTATAGACAATCGCATTTGAAGAAATCATTCAAATCTGCTCTTCGTTCTCTTCTCACTGCTTGTTCCAAACAGGTATTTTCGATATACATTTCTGGGTGTGTTCTGGTTTATGCGAATCACTCAATCCAATGAAGTTTTTAGTGTTTAGGGTTCTTAAAAGATTGATAATTTCTAACTTGAGTTGCTGATTTTTATCGAATGCGGAAATTTTCCAATTTGGGAATGGCGATTTTGTGAGGCTGCAATTTCACTCAATTCAGTGAGGTTTTAGTGTTTAGGGTTCTTAAAAGATTGATAATTTCGAACTTGTAGATGGAATTGTTTGATTAGAATCGAAATATGATAATTCCCAATTCGGGTATGTTCAGATTGTGAGGAATGGTTTTGTTTTGTTTACTCAATTCAGTGAAGTTTGGAAATTTTGATAATTGGAACTTGAACTACCTGGATTAGCATTGAATTTGTCATTTCTGATTTATGAAATTGTGCTTCAATATACATTCTTGGTAATATAGTTCAAGAACTGGTAATGGTAGTGTGTCTTCTTGGTAAACTGTAGAATCAGACCTTTGAGAGTGTTCATGTTTGTTCTGTGTATGTACTAATACGCGTTTTTCCGTTTTCATTTAAGGATTTTCTCGATATTTTCTCGAAATTTAGTAGAGCTGAGCAAGAACTGCTTTATCGGTTATATACACAGGTATTACCCTCTTTCGAATAGCTTATCGATCATATATAGGAAAACCATGTATATCGATTCGTTTCATAGGTTTGATGTTACGTAAAATGAAGGAGAAGCCTATTTTAATATATCTTGTCTCTGTCTGTGACATGTGTTTTTAGGTTATTGTGAATTTGCATCAGACATTAGAGGTAGTAACTCTTTACTCTGGAAATCATTCAAGTTATCTTAATTTCGACGTGAAAACCTGTGATAGGTTATTCATGGTGTGATCAATTAGAAACTCTTAGTAAGGTTTTATGCATTGTTACAGGATGAGTTTGATGCACAGTGTCACGAAACTCAGGTACCGTAGACAAACCTCTCTTGAATACTCTCAAAACTTCTTCTTCAATGTGAAGTGAATTGTCTTGTTAGACCTATCTAGTAAATGTTTGCATATGTTCCTCTTAGTGATCACACACTTGTTTGCAGGTTGGACCAATTCTGGATACAGTCGAGGAGCTGGTCGAAGAACAGAGTTTGGATCCTTTATTTTCAGATAAGTAGGTTTTCAGATAGGCCGCTAAATCCATTTTGTTTACTATTATGCATTTATGACATTGGCCTCAATTGTAAGTCCACCATATTTGGAGTTCTGATATTACTGTCACAACAACTCGATTTCAGGACGAATGTAATGGACATAGCAAATGATCTAACAACAGCTAAGAATAGCGAGATACAAATGTTGACAGGTTTGCTTCAAAGGGTAAGTAAGCTCAAAAAGACTGTCACAAGATACCACCCCTTTGTTTAGTTTGACCGATTTCTTCTCGTCTTTATCCACTTACCAGGCTGAAGAACAGAATCGCCAAATGGAAGCTCGAATCAGCCTACTCAGAAAACAAACACAAGATGTCTCAGGCACAGCTAATGCAATCGAGAAGGTACAAAAACTTGTCCAAACTTTCAAAATCTTACACCCGCTTATTCTTCGTTTTAAATCGTCCTGAAAACGCTGATTCTTGTCCAGCTGAAAACCGGGATCTCGGACTACTTCGAAGGAAATGACAAGCTACCTCCAATATAGCTTCAAAGCAACTGCAGTGAAAAAGTGTGTTACTTTCATTTCGTGCATTTGTATATAGTTTATTAGAGTCTTATCATTCTAGTGACAACTACTTGCTTCATGTGTCTTTAACGAACAAAAAACTACTACTTTCATGTGTAAACCACTGAGAAGCTGGATTAAACCGGTTTGTGGATTGTGTTCCGGTTAACTTGTTCAATTAAGATGAGTGGTACTTTGGTTTTGGTTTGATTATAATTCCAGATAATAGATTCTCTTTTAAGGTTAAAAAAAGATGTTCATAAGTTGTTACTTGAACAAACATATTGTGACTTTTATCACAACCATAAGATTTGTTGAGAAATGATCATCTTGTGACTTTACACATTTAATAATAAAATTGATTTATTTTCTACGTAATAAAGAAACTGAAATTGTTGGTGTATTTGCAGACATTCATAATGGATGACTCGGAATCAAGTCACTCAACAAACAAAACACCTTGTGATTTCTGTACTTTCTGCCGACCATATGATTCGTCACACTTCATACATAAATTGTTTGTTTTGTAGCTTTTAAATTAACTAGAAGTGTAACATCCCGAAACCAAATTTTATAATTTGGTAAGGGGTGTCGATCGATACCATAGGGAAGTGTCGATCGACACCGTGTTCTAATGTTCGGTTTGTTTTAAAAATCGATCATCGGTTTTGGCTCGGTTATGGGAACGACCTAGGGCTGCGTATATAAAAGCCTTAGAAGGTCGTGGCCGCGTTTCGGGAGTCAGAAAAACGCATAGAAATCAGAGTGAGAGGCTAGGCTTTCGATTGGGAGAGAAGCCTTGTTGATCCTTGGGAGAGTTGAGGTGTTGAGGGCAGTTTCTGCTCGGTTTTGGAGGAGGCAAACGACAGGGGAGATCAAGTCGGATTGGAGCGAAATTTGGAGGGTAAGTTCTCCGTTCCTTCCTCTTGATGTGGGCGAAAACCGCTTGTGATTTGGTTGAGTATTCGCTGAGTTATCGTTGTTTTCGTGAGAGCGGTTTCTGCAGATTCGAATCTGCGATCAGTCTGATTCGAGGGAGGATTCCCGTCGAGTCAGAGAGAATCAGGAGATGATACTTATACCGTTGGAAAGATAGTTCTGTCTAGTTTCTAGATCAGGCTTCGGATCCTGATTCGGAGGTAAGCTCCGTTCGCTGTGTTCGTTTGATTTCAGGGAGTCGGTTCTGAAATCTCTGTTTTTCCAGTTTCGTTTAGCAAGATTGCGGGCTGGTTTGCCGTTGATCCTGTGAGAGTTAGGTGACGATCTACATACCGTTGTGTAGGTCTCTGTGTCTAGTTTTCAGAACAGTTTTCCGATTTTGTTTCGGAGCTGAGGTTGAGGAGATAATCGATCCGAAATCAGAGGCTTTGGATTAGGGTTCTTCATCTTTCAATCCATTTCTAAGGTGAGTGCGTGATTGTCCGGGTTTCTCGTAGGATTCGATTTTCGTTGTGGTTTTGTGAGATTCTTTGCATGATTTCTTCTGTGTATTGACTGAGATGATCGTGGTTGTTATTCGTGTTTGAATGAGAATTGAGAATTGTGAGTTCGGGATTGAGCCGCGAGAGGATAGGCTCGGATCCTGAGTTCTGCGTCGAGGCGTCGATCGACACCTAGAGGTAGTGTCGATCGACACCTCGTTAAAAATGTGTTGTCACTGATCGCTAGTGTCGATCGACACCATTGAGGTGTGTCGATCGACACCTTCCTTAATTGTTTCAAAAGTGTTAAATTTTTGTTTACATGAATTTAAACTTGTAATTAAACCGTTAATAATCGTTAATTGTATTTTATGTTTAACCTGTGGCGGGATGACCGCTCCACTGAGTATTTGTGATAATACTCACGCAACTCCCGGTTTCTTTTGAGTTGCAGGTAAAGGAAAAGTGTGATCGTGGAATCGAGGCGAGGACGGTGGATGATAGGATTTGGGTCTATTAGTGTTTATGGATTTTAGTAGCCTGCTAGGTTGCTAGATATTTTATTTGGAATTGTTAGACTTGGTGTTTTATTGAAATTGAATTATTGGTTATTTGGTTTAATAGATTGTTGAATTGGATTTTTATTTATCTTACTGTATTTCCGCTTAGTATTCACCCTGATTTAATAATGTTTATTTATATAAAAAAAAAATGCGGGTGTTACAAGAAGAAGTTCAATGGTGTGAATATATACTCTTGAAAAATGAAGTATGCGTATGAATCATTGTAAAATGAAAAATGAAGAAAATCTCTAATCCAATTTTTGGTTTGAACATTTTGGTTTATGACATATTGAAACTAGAAATCATAAATCAGTTTGATACGGATTCAGTTTTGGTTTGAATATGGTGTTGGCTTTTAGCTTTTGATTAATTGTAAACTAAAATAAACTGAAATGTTTTAATCGGTTATCTTTTTTAGTTTGGTGTTGGTTGATTGTTTGTTAGAAACTTATTGTTACTATGGACCTTGTGATTCAAAAGATTGATCATCTATAAGCTAATTATAGGATTAATGTCGAAAAAGTCAATTTCTTACAATTATTCTAAATAGTTTACACCATTTCTTGTGACTATAAAATTATTTTACAAAAAGATAGCAACTTGCCACAACTTTGTGAACAATATATCTCTAGTAAATTGAAAGAACACGGAAGTAGTTTTTTTTTGTTTATCGTAACTAATTATTTATCTAAAAATATGTTAGTTATATTTATAATTACTCTTGTTCATGATTATGGATTACAGCCAATAAGTCAACCAATATACAAACACTCTATGCCAGATTGATTATTATGCGTATAATCAATTAAAGGTCACATTTATTAATCTTGCAACAATACACGTAATGGAATTAATGGTACACGTACTTAACTAATGAAAAATATAAAAACTTATGTTTACAAGTCAAATAGATTTGTCTACTTAAGAGCTATGATTCTAAGTTGTTTATTTCAGGGCAAACCACAATGTCTGTTTCTTTATGCACGGTAGGCCATGTGCATTGGTGACACCATCGTGTTTTAAGGCCGTATAAAATTATTAAAACACACACTCTCTCTTCCTTTTACTCAACTTTATACCTTCTCTTTCATCCTTTTACTCAACTTTTATTAATTTTATATTTAAACACTCTTTTCCTTTTAAAAACACTCTCCAAAAAATCTAATTTTAAATACTCTCTCTTTTTTTTAAACACTCTACTCTCTTTACTCAAATTTTATTAATTTTATATTTCAATATACTCTACAAAAACACTCTCTTTCTTCCTTTTACAACCATTTTAATAATTTTATATTATAAAAACACCACATTTAGACCATAAGGAGTTATTTGCTCTTAGTGAATCTTACTTGCATTGGTGCAATTAGAATATGACAGATTTTTATTTAGTTAACATTTTAATTAATTATTACCTCATCATTATTCTAATTCGAAATATGTTGAGAATCTCCGATTGGGCCGATTTAGTACTGAGATATAAAATATGCCCGATGTGGTACGGAAATAAATATTAGGATTGTCAAAGAATCTGATTTCGTAGAAATTATAGATATTTAGTATCAAACGATCTATAAATGTTCAAGTTCTTTCTTTTGCGTTTGTATAAGTTTACGAATTAATTATCGTGTATATTTATCGAAACAAATGCAACGGATTAGTATTTTCAGAAATGTCATTTGAAATTTGTAAACGCATTAATTATATATTTTTTTTGATAATCTCGAAGTTCGGGCTGAAACCTTAATCTCCATGAACCCGGAGTCAGCCTTTAATCCACTCTTTTTGAGAATGTTTCTCCTCCCAAAGGGGATTGAACTAGAGGTACAATGGAACCAATTCCAAGTGTTTAACCACGAATCCACCGCACTCTTGGTTGCATTTCTACGAGAAAAAGTGTTTGTATTATCATTTTTGTGTGTTTGCGTTATCATTTTTTTGCTACAATGCTCTTAAAACATATTTTGAGAAATATGTAAACATAACATTGTAACAAATACAAACAAACGCATATAGTTAGACCTTTAATAACCATTGTGTTTCTACGTATATGTTGTACTTTTATGAAATAGCTAGCTTGTGAAGATTTGATATTCTGAAAATATAGAGATTAATCTGGATATGATGACTACCGACTATTCATACATTTCTCAAGCCAGCACGAAAAGTGTTACAACAAATATGGATAATATAACATTTGACAATTTGTATGCAAACGTACTCAGGAAACTATAATTATTATTTTTTGTAAACAGAAAATAATACAATCTAGCTCAGTACAAGGGCGGGCATAATCGGGACCATTAATCATGTAATGTCTTTAATATTCTAAATATAGAAGATGAACGTGAAAATCATGGAGCATGGTACATTTCAAGGACGACAATATGACGTAAAGATATACAAAGTCCCTAAAACAAGTACACATTATGATAATAATAATGCCAAACGATATTTGTTTACATTATATACTAATTGATTATGTAGGGATTTTTATCTGATCATCTAATTTTTTTGTGGGTAAAACATCAATTTTCATTTGGTTAGAATATTATATGGGGTTAAAAGGACGAAAGGGAATTTTTTTTGTAATATTTTATAACATCTATAGTTGATTCACTAGTCCAATGCCCATAAGAAATATCAGAATATAAATACATAATTTAAATAAAAACGATAAGGGCATGTTCATTGGAGATCTTATGGTGTTTTATGGGGTGTTCTTAAAATATAAAATTATTAAAATTTGAGTAAAAGGAAGAAAGAGAGTGTTTTTGTGAGGTATATTGAAATATAAAATTAATAAAAATTGAGTAGATGATGATGAAGTGTTCTTAAAGAGGAGAGAGAGTGTCTAAAATTAGACACTTTTGGAGAGTGTTCTTAATTAAAGTTGAATAAAATGATAAAAGAGAAGTTATAAAGTTGAGTAAAAGGATGAAAGAGAAGGTATAAAGTTGAATAAAAGGAAGAGAGAGTGTGTGTTTTAATAATTTTATATTATAAGAACACTTCTTAAGACACGACGGTGTCACCAATGAACATGGCCTAAGAAGACAGAAGATAGTGACTTGAAATTGATAGCCCGATTGATATTTTTTCGTCGAGGAAGCAGTTACAGCTGTGAGTCAATATTCTCAATCATGATATATTATAATGGAGTATCATAAAAGGTGATTTATATAATTACAGCGACGATGAGTCGATGACCACAATAATTCACGGGTGATGATGGTCAGACTCAAATTATTTGATTTTCTTACCGAGTATGTGGTAGGTGACTAGGTGTAGATAGTCAATAATTCACTACAAAAAAAAAAAAAGTGAATTGTATCGCTTAAAATGTATCACAAAATTAAATGATACTATTTTAGATCATTTATTTATAAATGAAACAAATATATATGATTTAGTATCAATTATCATAATTGATGTTGATAATAACTAGTTTAACATCACTTCAACAAAACTGATATAATTTATATTAGTTTGTATCATTTCCTCAAAATTGATACTAAATTATGAATTTACATCAATTAAATAAATGATGTTTTAAAATTCGTTTTTGTTAATATCATTTATAAAAATGATAAAAAATTCTGAAACAAAATCTTTGAACTAAATCACGTGGAATCCCTAAATATAGGACTTAGATCATTAGCAGTTATATACCACGATTTTTTTGAATATAGAGTTATAAATTCGTTTCCATTTTTTCTACAAGATTCTCTCCTTTCTCTTTTGTTTGCATTTCAATTGGATCTCTTTCTTAAGACTTTTTTTTGTTTTGATGTGCAGAAACATCTATTAAACTTTCGATCGTTGGTAACAACATCCATGTGAAGCCAATTTCAACAGGAAAATGAATTTCTGAAACAAAGAAAATGGGATTGGATTGACGAAAGAAAATAGAAGGATCAAGAAGAACAAGAGAAGCTATTTTAAAATTTCATCTCAACACTTCAACAAGAATAGAAGTTCAATGTTCTTAATCAATTCTCTTTTAAATCTTTTTCTTCTTTCGTTGTAACAGAAAAATGATTATATACAAATTTTTGTCATGATTATAAAAAGTAAGTGTTAGGTTTTTAAAAAAGATGAACAGAGAAAAACAAGTCAAAAAGGGACGTTTAGATCGAAATATCAAAAAAACAATTAAGAAAAAGATGTTATTAACTATTTAAATCCCGTTATCATTTTAAAACTGATTAGTTATTGCATTTAAATTTAAATTTTAAATTAAATATTAGACATCAGTTACAGATATAATTAGAACATCAATTAGAAAACTGATATTAATATTTGCATCATTTTTTGCAATTGATACACATTGGCATCAGTTATAAAAACTGATATAAATATTTTGCATATTTGTAAAGCAATGAGAATTATTTGCATCACCAAATTTTAAATCGCTTTTGTAAATGATGCAAAACTCATTTATATCACTTATAAGTGATGCTAATATTAAAAATAAGTGATTTAATTTACACGATTTTTTGTAGTGAGTATGAATGTATGCTGATTGTATTAAAATGTTGAATAGTAAAATAAAATGATAAAGCATGTTAGTAATTTTCTAAAACTTGGAGAAATCATATTCTTGTCACTTTAAACTTTATAAACTGACGTAGAATAAACTATTACAGTTTTAAATTATTATTATTTTGTCGTCTAACAGTTTTAAAATTGAACTTGTATTTATAGCACGAAACTATCAATTTTTGTTTTGTTATGATCAATCATATTTTTAATTGGCACCTATGGATAGCTTTCTTGGACAACAGATACCTTAATTGATAGGTACGGTCAAAGCAATTCACTTGGAATGTATTTTTTGTTTTTGTTTTACCTTTTCACCAAATATATTAAGTTTATTTGACCCAAATAGTAATCAAGACTTACTAGAAGTCTCATGTGAAATTTCGAGAATTCGGAAAAGCCAAAACCATTAAGAGGGTGGTAACTAAACTTATTACACCCTACAATATTTATATTATTAGAGACTGCCCATGCGTTGCATGACATGTATTTAAGAATTAACATGATATAATATACAATAATTTCTACTTTATTGATTAGTTGTGATTTATGATTACATAAATTTGATGTTTCTAGCACTACAAGAAAACAGGTGCATTTGCGAGGACCATTATCATCGCAAAACCGTCGCAATTGTCTATTTGCTACGATTTTGCGACGAATTTTAGTTTGTCGCAACTGGCTCGTCGCAAACCAAAAATCGTCGCAAAATCGCCGCAAATATAATTTTCATCGCAAATCCGCCGCTAGTTTAGCGACTAGATTGCGGCGGCAATTTGCGGCTGTTTTGCGTCGGCGGAATTTTGCGACTGATTTGCGGCTAAAATTTGCGACAGTTTTGCGACTATTTTTTTGCGACGAATATTTTTGCGACGCATTTGCGTCTGTATTTTGCGACGGTTTTGCGAGGGTTTTCGATGTGATTTATTAAAAAAAAAAAAATTATAATTTAAAAAAAAAAATTCAAAAATATTTTAAATTAAATATTAAACATAAAATAATGTATTTTAAAACCGAAAATACGTAAATCTAAATCCGAAAACAAATCTAATAAAACCGAAAATACATAAATCTAATTGAAATTAATATCATCGAGCGGATCCCTGGTCGTCGATGTGCCTCCTTCGTTGTCTGGTCCCCGTCGCATAATCTCGCCAAGGACGGGGTTCGTCTTCGCTAACTCCGCGAACATATTATCATAGACGGTCATTTGCCTCTCAAACTTTTTTTCCATTTTGCCGAGCCGTTGTTTTGTTTCCTGGAGCTCCTTGGCTAATTGCGGATCCGTCGCAAATCTCGAAACAGGACAATATGGCACTCCGTGATCATCCGTCTGGATAGATCCGGTAAATGCCATCTTTCCCTTACGGGTTCGAGGAGCCATCTACAAAATAAAATTAAAAGTTTACAATTTTACATAAATAATAAATATATAATTTTATTTTTAAAAATGTTAAGTTTTTACCTGTAATGCGACCTGGTTGATCGCCATCAGTGTCATCTGAGTAGGTTGACCATCGAGAGTAAGCTGGGTTGAGAGTTCTTCGACTCGGTCAATGACATCGTCGTGGAGCTTGTGGACACGTTCATCAACCCATGTCCCGTCCGGCCTGCGGTGGGTCTTCTCCCAAACCTTTGGCATCGTTGCGGGAACTCCCTTATCCACGGCCTGAAAATGAAACATATTAGAAGTTAAGATTTTTGTGACCGTAAAAATTGAAAGTTAAAAAATTTAATAACTTACAATGTTTACAGCATGCTGAGCATAAGAAATCTGTCTCGAACAGTGTTTTGAAGGCTGGTCAGTACCGCCAACCTTCGTCAATCGAGCAGCCGAGCACCGGGCAACCATCTCCTGAGATGTCTCCAACTGCCAGAAGGCGACAAGACCAGCCCAAATATTGGGATCGAAGAAAGATGGCATACATACCTTCGGATCCGGATTCTTTTGCCACTTCTTCTTCCACCGTCCTATTTGGTCGTTGAGACGGTTCTTCGCTTTCTCCTCAAATTCCTCACGAACTAAACCATTAATCGCGGGATCCCAATAACATTTTTGCTGCAAATTGTCGTAAATTAGAACATAAGTTAGAAAATTACAAAATTGAATAAATAAATAAAAATTTAAAAAATATAAAAAAAAAATTACCGCGAATGTTTTGTACCACCGATCCTTGATCTCCGGGGTAACATACTTCCAACTCGTGTGGCACATCTTGAAATCCCGCTCTATGATCTTTCTAACATCCTTTCCGATCAAATTTTTGCAAAACCTAAAAAAAAATATAAAAAGCATATTATGTGTAAATATATTAATAATTATTAAACAAAATTAAATTAAAACTATGTAAAAAAGATTACTTACCACACAGCGTTGCCGGTAGGCTCAGGTTCCAAATGGGGAAGAACCTGCCGTCCGGGACTCACGAGAAGCTGCCCCAAGGTCATGTCATCCCATGAAAGAACTCGTCCAGGGTTTGCCTCGGGAGGTGGCGTCGGCTGTGACTAAGGCATCCTGGAACCAGAGTGCGTGGGATGTGTACGCTGGCCTAGTCGTGAATGACCTCTACCACGACCAGCAGAGGTCTGTACGAACTCGCTATAGGTATACTTGTTATCCGCCATCTAATTAAATAAATTTTATAATTTTTGAAATTAGTAATAGCATATTAAAAAAATATGTAAACTAATATTAATTTTAACAATTTTAATGATAACATT
Organism: Draba incana; assembly: GCA_963576765.1. Taxonomy (NCBI): domain Eukaryota; kingdom Viridiplantae; phylum Streptophyta; class Magnoliopsida; order Brassicales; family Brassicaceae; genus Draba; species Draba incana. The sequence continues at coordinate 2,124,072 of OY755210.1, read as the reverse complement.
AAATAATTTAACAAAATTAGTAAATTAACAATTTTAACTATTATAATAGCAATATTAATAAATCCTCAAATCGCTAGTACAATTCCATTCCTAATTAATTATTCCTAACCATTCTCCTATAAACCACAATTAACTAATAAATTATATACGAAAGAAAAATTTAAAAATCATAAAAGAAAATTTAGAGAATTACCTTATAAGCTCGGGAAAGATTTGGAAGGTCGAGGGATCGAACGGGAATGATTTGGAAAGTCGAAGGAACTTTTTCCTTGAGAGAGAAACGTTTTTTGTAGAGAGAGAAGAGAGATGTGAGGAATGAGCGACGGATTGGAATTGCTTATATAGGGAAAACTTTCCCTCGCAATTCGGTCGCAATTTGGTCGCAAATTGGGCCGCATATTTCACCCAATGCATGTTTGCCGCCACACTTTTCGTTTCCCGCCCATAAAACGTCGCAAATCCCTCGCAAACATTAAAACAAATCGTCGCAAATGCCTCGCAAACTGTAAATCTCAAGGTGAATGTACGACCAATTAATAGAGTTGATCGTAATTTTGGTCGCAAGAATGTAGCAAATTTAGCAACGGATTTGCGACGAATTCGTCGCAAATACCTCGCAAATTACCAATTGCGACGCATGTGCGACGTTTTCGTCGCAAATCCCACGCAAACGAGGTTTAGGGTATACTTAGGTGTTTGGATGTTTTAGACCAAAATTACGATTCATAAAAGTTAAATATACACTTGTTTAGGTTCTTAGTCCATGTATGAAGCAAAGGTAGTCAACTAATTGATGTTTTTCGTAAAACCGGCAAAAACGATAGATTGATCATATTCTTAGAATAAGTCCATGTATGTGATACTTCGTTATATGTGTTTCTCGATCAAGTTTTAATAAGTTTTTTATTTCAACAATTATAGAGGGATTGTTATTTATTAGACGACTCATACATTTATATTCGAAGAAGAGCCAATATAAATAATGGATTTATTAGACGACTCATACATTAGGGTATAGAAATTTGCTACGTTTTTGCTACGCCATTGCGACGTTTTCCTCGCAAAAACGTAGCAAATTGTGATACCCTAAACCTTAGTGTTTTTTACTTATTCTTAATACTTGCACATGGATGCAAATAATGTTATATATCAATTAGGGCCTCTATGATATGTTTTTACATTCAAAGAAGAGCCAATATAAATAATGGATTGGTTAGAGTTTAGGGTATAGTTTTTGCTACGTTTTTGCGACGAAGTCGTCGCAATTTCGTCGCCAATTTTTAGATTTGCGAAGAAATTGCGACGTTTTCCTCGCAAAAACGTAGCAAATTGTGATACCCTAAAACTTAGTGTTTTTTACTTATTTTTAATACTTGCACATGGATGCAAATAATGTTATATATCAATTAGGGCCTCTATGATATGTTTTTATATTCGAAGAAGAGCCAATATAAATAATGGATTGGTTAGAGTTTAGGGTATAGTTTTTGCTACGTTTTTGCGACGATTTCCTCGCAAAAACTTAGCAAATTGTTATATATCTTGTTGGAAAAAAAATTATTTTTGCACCACACTCGAAAATACATACTTAATATATACACATAATTAATATTAAATTTATTAATCTTCTTCGTCATGATCAGAAACATAACGTTCTACTCCGCCATCTTCGTCATCTTCGTTTCCTTCTGAATCCTCGAATATCACATCAAGACCACTATGAAGTGGGTCAATTCTTGTCAAATCGGTGGTTACCTCTGTAGGGATCGAAACTTCTTCGGTTCTTGCAGGTTGCACTGGGGGTTAATCATCATTAGCATCAGCTGCTAACCCCCCGGCAATTCGACCCCTTGGGTTAACTTTAATAACGGATAGCCAATCTTGATCCCGTCGTCCACGAGTACGAGGGTAAGGAATGAAGACTATTTGCTCTGCTTGGGATGCTAAGACAAATGGCTCAAACTTGTCAGTGTAGCTCCTATTTCTTTTTACATCAACAACTCCAAATTTGCTGGTTCTAACCCCGAGACCATTGGTTGGATCAAACCAATCACAACGAAATAATACACTTTTCAAGTTCAACACACCAGCATACTCAATCTCAATGATTTCTTTCAAAATACCATAGAAGTTTGTATCGCCCGGGACATGAATACCATAATTTGCAGTTACTTTATTTTTTCCATGCTGAAATGTGTGAAAAATAAAGCCGCGAGTACAATACATCTTACTCGTTTTTATGCTTGCAATGGGCCCCAAAACAAACTCATGTACCCATAAAGGCCAACTTTGTCGAGATTTCTTCGCCACCTAGTGTCAAATTGAAATAATTAGTATATATATATATATATATATATATATATATATATATATATATATATATAAGCAATACTAATATAACTCATGCATGGTTCTTACCTTCTCCCGCATCCAGCCAGCAAAATCACGTTCTAGGTAAAATTGAACTTCTTCATCATTTAGTTCAGGAAATGCTTCTCGTATTTGGCCTTCTAACATTCTGTACACCCGTTAATTAATTAGTTGTATATATATTTTCAATTAATATATATAAATATATACATATATATATACCTCTCATATGGTTGAAAGTAGTTACAATTTAGCATTATATACGTATAGGCAGCTTGCATATGCTTGAAATCACACCACGTTGATTCCTTACTTTTCCACCCATCCGACCTACATCACAGAAAACATCTGGTACACCCTCCAAGTGATATGTTCGGGTTTTCTTAGTTTTCACGGTTTGGCTAAAGTAGTAAGTATAGAAGTTTGATGTCTCCTCTGTCAAACTTCCAGCAATGATTGATCCCTCTACTCTTGCGAGATTTTTCGCCTTCATCTTCAAATGTTTGAAGAACCTTTCGAAGGGGTACATCCATCGAAATTGGACTGGACCACCCAAATCTAACTCATGTGGTAAGTGTACAACCAAATGTTCCATCACATCAAAAAAGGAAGGTGGAAATATCTTCTCTAAGTTGCAAATAGTGAGTGGAATGTCTGAATTCAACTTCGAGATTTTGTCCTTCATTAAGGTTCTGGCACATATGTCTCTGAAAATGCTCCAATACCTAAATTAAAACGCCAATCCGGTCCAAAGTAAGTTAATTAATACAATTACAAAATACATGTATGTATATATTAATAACCATAGATAAACGTAACACCTGCAATTGGCTCGTGTACATCCTGCGGTAACAGCTCTTGAAAGGTAAAAGGAAGTAGTCGCTGCATGAACACATGACAATCGTGGCTCTTCATCCCAGAAAATTTCCCCCCATGCTCTACACACCTTGAAAAAGTTGACACGTAGCCATCTGGGAACTTCACCCACTCCTTAACGCAGTTAATCAAAGCATTTTTCGCGGCAGGTGATAGTCGGAAACTGGGAATAGGTGCCCTACCATCTCCTGTTAGATGCAACTCAGGCCTTATGCATAAAGCCGCGAGATCCAGACGAGATTTCAGATTGCCTTTTGTTTTCCCTGCAACATTCAACAATGTGTGTATAATATTCTCAAAGAAATTTTTCTCCACATGCATGACATCCAAGTTGTGCCTCAGCAGATGCTCCTTCCAGTAAGGCAATTCCCAAAATATACTTTTCTTATGCCAGTTATGGTATACCCCATACCCAACAGGCATATTTGTTGGATTACTTTGCCAATTACCTCCAACTTTTACTGTTTCTTCCGCACCATATCCATCCATTTGTTCTTCAAACTCCTCACCTGAGAGGTAAACCAAGGGGGAGGTTTTAACAACTCGATTTCGAAATAACGTCCAACTCTTTCTATAAGGATGATCCCTTCGAAGAAAACGACGATGGCAGTCAACCCAGCAAGCTTTCCCTCCTGCTGACAATTGAAATGATTTGGTCTTATCTAAACAATAAGGACATGATAACTTTCCGTGCGTTGTCCATCCAGATAGCATACCATACGCCGGAAAGTCGCTTATCGTCCACATGAGGACAACCTTCATGTTGAAGTTCTTACGGCTTGACGAATCAAATGTGCGTACACCAACATGCCACAACTGCTTTAGTTCCTGGATAAGAGGTTGTAGGAAGGCATCAAGTGATCTTTTTGGATGCTTTGGCCCTGGAACCAAAATGCTGAGAAATAAAAATTCTCGATGCATACACATTTCCGGTGGGAGATTATATGGCGTCACTACGACTGACCACAACGAATATTGCCTACCCGACATCCCAAAAGGACTAAACCCATCAGTGCAAAGACCTAAATACACATTTCTATGTTCTACAACAAAGTCTGGATGTACTGTGTGAAAGTGTTTCCACGCCTTTGCATCTGATGAATGGGCGACCACCCCTTCCTCACAATCGTGTTCTGCGTGCCACCTCATTGCCCCTGCTGTCTGCTCTGATTGATATAATCGCTTCAGCCTATCTGTTATTGGAAGGTACCACATACGCTTGAATGGGACTTTGGTGCGACCACTAGTCTTCTTATATCTTGGATGAGAGCAAAAACGACATTCCTGTAGCTGAGCATCATCTTTCCAAAAACTCATACAATTATCAATGCAGACATCAATCATCTCAGACGGTAATCCAAGACTTGCTACCCATCTTTGTATCTCATAGTAACTCTCTGCAGAGTTATTACCCTCTGGCAAATACTCTTTAAACAATTCCCCCATTTATCCATGCAATTTTCACTAAGGTTATCTTAGCTTTTAATTGTCATCATCCTAGAAGCTAACGACAATTTTGAAAGCCCTTCTCTACATCTTTCGTAGATAGGTTCGTTAGCAGCATCTAACATATCATAAAAAATTTTAGCACTCGGGTTTGGTTCTTCAAAAGTATTATCACTAGACGAAGCAGTAGTTTCTTGAAATGCATCATTTACCATATCATTAAACCTATTCCCTTCTGTATTTCCATATGCAGATTCATTAAAATTATCATGACCATACTGATAATTACTATTCTCATAATTACTACCACCTTCAACATTCCCACGATAATTACTTGTACTTGAACTACCCGGAACATTGACAACAAAATCCTCCCCATGCGAAAACCAAACATAGTAGTTAGGTAAAAACCCCCTCGTAAATAAAAGTTTCCAAACAGTTCGCGTATCATGTGGAGCAAAGTTTTTACATTTCACACAAGGACAGAAAATTTTCATGTTACCGTCGTTCGTATATCCTGCGACAGCCCGTTGGTTGTTTATCGCCTGGGTCAAAAACTGGTCAAGCCCTTCTCTAAATTCTCCAGACACTTCGCCAGTTTCTGGATCTTTGCGGTCGTTGTACATCCATGCTCGAACCATGTAGACCTCATGATGCGAAGACATCTTCGATTAATTATCAAAATAATTTCTCTTTAAGAAATCTTAGAAAAAAAAAAAAATTCTCCTCGGATTTTTTTTAGATTATGATTGGAATGTTTGTTGTGAATTCGTTCATCACACATTCGAGGTTTTTATAGAAAATTGGTTTGTTTTGCTACTAATTTGCGATATTTGTGCCTCTATTTTACGACACATTTGCGACCAAAAATATTGCACCCATAGTCCGGTAAGCATCATAAACACGTGTTGTAATAAATTCGTCGCCAAATGGTAGCAAATTTTATTTCCTCGCAAAACAGACGCTAAGTAGTCGCTATTATTACAAAATATCTTACCACGCAAAACCGTCGCAATATTTGCGACGATATTGCGGCGATTATGCAATGTCGACGCAAAATCCTCGCAAAATTTGCGACGGTTTTGCGTCCAAACATTCAAATCGACGCAAAATCGTCGCAATGTTGTATTTATAGTTTGGTAAGTTATTACGACGAAACTTTTGTATTTATAGTTTGGTAAGTTAAAATTTAATTTGTACTTTTTTGTTATTAGTATTAATGTATTAGGGTGACAAGTAAATGTTTTGAAACTTATATTAATATAATATTATGATATTTTATTATTTTAGCATTACTAATTAACAATCGAAACGTATTACAAATAAATTATTGCTTAAAAAACGTATTACAAATAAATTGCTAACATAAACACATATTTATTTTTATTTCCTTCTATTGATGATGTAATGTATTACTCATCATCAATTTCTTCACCATCATCCGCCGTCGACCCTTCGTCATCTACTTGGGATAACCAATTGTTTAGATTTCGATTAACACGACTGCTACTACCTTCTTCTGTGAACATTGTACCCATGTTTTCTTTAGATATAACCTGTCAAATAAATAACTTGATTTTTGTGTAATGCATGATACTACTTAGTACAATACCTTTAAAATATATATTGTAACTTACATTGCTTATGTTATTCAGAATAATGTTAAGATATGGTGTCGCCCTATCAAACTTAACAACTACAACCTCCTTCAGAACCAATACCGAATCCTCCTTTATGTGCGGCCCATATTTGTTATCAGATATGGTGGACCTATGAATGCTCGCTTGTACAGTCCCGGTAGGATCCTTCAGGGAAAACAAATAACATTTATCGATTACTAAATATGTAATTTGTTAAAAACATCTTTTGTTATAACTTATATATACATTTTACCTTTAGTATGACCATCGCGTCCCCCAATCCATTAGGTTCCATTTTATGAATTACTACTACCACATATGGTACGTGACGCCATTGTGGTTTTATTTTATGCAACTATTTTACCAGTGTCCACCCACGTGTGTGTCCACCTGTATATATTCAACGTAGAATAAGTAAACTATATATAATTAATTAAATGTCAATTAAACAATATACAAACTTTGAAATATAATTATTTATGTTTCTTATATTAATAATAATAACAGTTTAGACATATAATTATTTATGTTTCTTATAGTAGTAAGTAAATGTTATTACTAATATATATTAATAATAATAAAATTTCATTATACCTGTTAATTTGTTGACATTTGCAATTGTCGTCTTCCAAAGGATATCGGTGAACGATGGATCTTCTGCCTGGGCAACACAGTTAACCATCTGTACATGTCTCTCATAAGAATTGCATTCTTCCAACATCGATGTCTCTCATAAGAATTGCATTCTTCAAGTTTTTTCCTTGCCCGTTCTTCTGCTTGTCTCCCACCAGCCGGACCCGGAATCAAATATAGATTGTTATCCATATTTGTTGAAGTATAGAATGTGAGATAATTAATGTGGATTTTATAGAATGTTCATTTCAGTTTGCTACTAATTTGCAACTATTTTCCAAGACTTTTGCGACTGATTTGCGGCTAAAATATTACACTCATAAACAAGTAAGAATCAATTAAAACGTGGGCAACCTACTTTCATCGCAAATCCCTCGCAACCCTTATATGGTCGCAAAATTGACGCAAATTTGCGACGGTTTTGCGTCAAGTTGAACGTTTGGCCGCAAAACCGTCGCAAAATTTGATTCGCCGCAAACGCGTCGTAAAAGTTGTATCGGTTTTGCGTTGAGATGTATTTTTGGACGCAAAACCGTCGCAAATTTGCGACGCGTTTGCTACGTTATTTTCCCACGCAATATTAGCGACGAGTTTGCGTCGTATTGCTAAATGTCGTCGCAAATTAGTAGCAAATTTCTCGCAATTTTGCGAGGTTTTTTTCCCGTCGCAAATTTCCGTCGCAAATGGCCTTGTTTTCTTGTAGTGTACTAAAAGTAAATAATTATATAGATTAGAAAACTAAACATTTGTAGCAAATTGTTGGACATATACAATGTTATATGAAAAAAGAAATAGGCCGTTCATAAAATTACATTATATAGAAGACATGTTTTGACACAAATCCCTAATTTATTTGTATTTATCAATATTTACTACGATATTCTAAACAAATGTTTGTTTGCCTTTTTTTTGCATGAAACACATTTGTAAAAAAAATAATGATTCTACGAAAACACATGCATTATCTCAACAAATATGTTGGATGGATCTTTATGTTTTCGTATTAGAACCTTGAATCATAGTTTGCAGTGATTTTTTAAAATTCAACATAATAAAATATACAATAATTTATACCTTAGAAAAATAATATATTACTTAAATTTGGTGCTTGTAATATATTATTAGACCTAAAAAATAATCTCAACAAAGATGTTAAAATGTATCTATTTCATTTATGAAGATAATTTGATGTTAATTGTTTATTTTAAATTAATAGTATCATCCATTTTTATTTTAAAAAATCAATTCCAAAATCACAAAATTAAGGGGGCAAATGTCAAAATTAAAAAAATTTGTAAAGTTTTAAATAAAAAAGTGACACGTGTTATCCTCTCATAACTTTGTTTTGGGAAATCTTTATAATATTTTAAAGTTTACAAAAGCCAACAAGCTCTGACAAGACGACACGTGTCATCTCTTTCTTTACAATTTATTTTAAAAAAAAGTTTAAAATGTTTTTTCTAGGTTTCGAACCCAGCAAACCTCAATAATTTAAGTGGAGAAGAACCACTAGACTACTAAAGACACTTGTATATATCACGGATAGAAACATATATAACCCGCTACTAAAAGTTTTTCTAAAAGTCATTCACAAAAGTAAGAAATATATTGAAATGTCAAATATTTTAATTTTTTTGTAATGTGGAATCTATTTAATTAAATAAATTTATGTACCTCTAATAATAATCATTCATGATTGGTATTAATTCCTAAACTTCCAAAATTAATCTTTCCATTTATTTATCAATTATAATTCGACATTTAATTTTAAACGCCCATATAACGTTTTGATTATTGAATTTCAAAAAATTATTAATTATTTTACCATCAAATTGATCTCATCTAAATTTAACGTCCACATTTACTTACTACAAAAATTTTAAAAAATCTATCAATTTATTATTGAAGATAATTAGGAAATCTGAACATTTTACCTTGATAGGAATCAATTTATTTATAATATATCAATATTAAAATAATTTAAAATCACTTTACCTTTATATGTTTATGCAATATAAATAAGAAAATTTACTAATTTAGTTTCAAGTCAATTTCAAAATTGGGTTTTTTTTTGTCAAATATAAATAATAAGACAAAACATATTGTTTGTCTTTACATCTAATAAAATTTTCAAACATATTATCATATAGTTTTATATTTTGATTTTTTAAAATATAATTCGTGGAATATTTTTTAAATATCACTTATATACAATAAAATCATTTTAAAATTTATAGAAATAGTTTTTCCACGCAACGCGTGGACTTTTCTAGTTTTAAAATATTAAATAGATACTACTCTAGACAAAGATATAAATGAACAGTTACATTGATTTAAATAAGATATTCAATAATTTGACTTCTTAGATATTTCGATTCAATTCTTGTAATACAAGTTCTTTTTGCCATCTTTGTCGATAAATAATATATTTTCAGTATAGAACAATCAACAAATTGTAGGATATTGCTTTGGGATGTCTTCAGTAATCATCAAATACCTTATATTATATAAAATGAGATGTCCCAATACCATCAACAACTACTATATATATGAAAAATTTATATTAAAATTTAGGAAAATCCCAACACGGGACGAATCAGATACATACATGAGATATTTATACAACAAACTTCCCCAAATTTTCAAAATGCAATTATCAACTTCTTCCCAATTTAAAAATAAAATTTTAAAACTCAAAAAAAAAACTAAAAATAATGTAATTAATAAAAATTGAAGTTTTTGTACACTTGGTGCTTTCTCTCCTTTTCCCATTTGGGAAATTTTTTTTGGACTTTTCCCATTTGAGAAAAGATTTCCTACCAAAATCTTAGATTTTTTTGTCCCCTCCTCCATCTGTCTCTCTTCCATTAGTAAGAAAAGAAATAATTATTCATTGTCTACTCTCTTTCCATCTACAGAAAGCTAGCTAAGGGGGCAATTTGATAATTCTACACATCGATATCCGACTTCCGAGCCAACAAAATTGGCAGTCCGTTTTGAGGAAGCGCGAATGGACCATACTGAATCCCGTCGCTAGCTCCAACTATTGACCATCTGCCATTTCAAAAGAAAAAAATCCTTAATCAAAATTACTTTTAAAACGAAATTAAAAACAAAGAAATATAGCCCTAAAACTATAAGGTACAATACAAGATAAGTTAATGAGTAAGTAGTACACACACCTGTACTTGGTGGTGATATGATGAATCATAATAGACATTTCAAGTTTTGCTAACTCATTTCCAGGACATGAGTGGGTTCCATTGCCAAATGGCATAAAAGTATTGGGTTTTGGTGCCACCTACATAGCAAATCAAATCATGTTTAACATAAGCCATTCTTCAATATAAAATAGCATTATAAACAAACAAGGTTAATAGCTTAATCACCTCAAATCTTGTTGGATCAAATTTCCCCGGATCTGAAAAAATATCAGCATTATGATGAATGTTTCTGAATAACGGCAAAACTTTCCATCCTTTCGGTATCAAATATCCTGTAAAAAAACAATAAAACAAAAGAAATTGGTTTTTAGTATGAATCAATCATACAAAATGACGAAAATCCGGAGTTTTTTTTTTTTTTTTTTTTTTTTTTTTGCTAAATGGTTAATATAAATCCGAGTGTTTCCATAGGTCTCGGAGATAACAAAACCAGTTTAAATGTTACCTTCGTATTCAACATCTTCGACAGCTTCTCTGAATGTGAAAGATAAAATTGAAGCAACTCTTAATGTTTCTTGAATAACTCTTGAAGTTATTGGCATTTTCTTTGTATCTACCCAAGTTAAACACTCTCCATCTTCTTTGCCTTTCCTTATTGCCATTTGCTCTTCCTGTTTTACCCAAAAAACCCATCAGAAACACAACGAAATTACCAAACTGCCACTATTTCTGTTTTTATACGTGTCGGTATGAGTACTTACAGTAACGGCTTCTAGGACTTTGGGATTATCAGCTAAGTACTTGAGAATCCACGTCATCACACTCGCCGTCGTGTCTCTAGCGGCGAAGATAACTCCGATTATGTTATCGGCTATTTGTTCGTCGGTAAGCTCTTCTTTGTCTCCCATGAATGATCCAAGAAGATCGTTATGTTTGCTAGAACCATTTTCTCTTCTCTCTGATAAGATTCTTGCAAGAATCTGTGAAAGCTCTTTGCGAGCTTTCATGGCTTTGTTGAAAAGTGTTCCTGGTAGATTTACAGGCATCGAATTGTAACCTTTCTCTAGAATGTAGTAACATCGTTTTAGATCTTCTCTGTATAACACTTCGTCTTTTCCAAATATCGAAAGCAACGCAACGTTGAAAGTATACTGCAAAACAGAGGAATTTAACATTATGCTCTGTTTTTTAAGTAGAGGAAAACAGGGGGAGTTAAGTAAGTATGTGTCTTTCTCTGTTTCTAGCTGATAAAATCGTTAATTTTCCAGGAAAATTTATTTATCTACTTCGTAGAAATTTTATTGTCAGAAGAAAAAGCAGAGGAAGGCGTTGTTCTGTTTCATAACCGACAAAAACAGAGGAAGGTTTTGCTCTGTTTCTAGCCGAGAAAATCGTAAACTTTCCGATAAATAAGTTTACTTTCTTCTTAGAAAGTTTTAAAACAAGAATTTATCTAAATAAAAAACAGAGGAAGGTCATGCTCTGTTTTTCAAGCAGAGTAAGTCGGGAAATTAGAGAGCTTACGGTTTTCATTTCTTGGTAAGTGTTGATCATTGTACCATCCCAAGTTCTGAGAGAATCTTGAGCGATTGATTCAATATCAGGAACCATGTCTCTAATAGCTTCAGGCATGAAAGCACGAAGAACAAGCTTCCTTAATTTAGCATGATAATCACCTTGGTGAAAGAAGATTGCTTGTTTTCCTAACATCCTTTCTTTACTCGCCGGAAAAGTTGGTTTAAAGAGATGAGATTTCGTTACAAGAACGAATTTCGCTGCTTCAGGACTCGAAATCATCACACATGGACATCCTAATACATGTGTCTTAAACACGGATCCATACCTGTAAAATTCAAAACCAAACTTTTGTTCAATTTCTAGTTTGTAAATTCATAATTTTTGCGTCTTAAAATAAATGTTACAACTATTTGGTTTGAATATAATTTAACATTCATTTCAAAAAAAAAAAAAAAGTTTCGAGTTATTTTAGAAAACCGACCTTTTTTGTTTTGATGCGAAAAAGACATTTGGGTCTTGAGAATAAAGTTGGAAAGTTTCACCGACGTAAGGCCAACCCATTGTTCCCGGCGGGAGTGGGAGGTTCGAGGAATTACGGCGACGATGAGAGATTACACGGCGGACGAAGTAAAGAAAGATAATTCCGGCGAAGAAAGCACTAAGAAAGTCCATTTTTTTGTAAAGGAAAAGAAATTCTCGATTTTTCGTTTAAAGAGGAAAAATCCAATTTGTGTTTAAATAGTGGGAAGGAGAAGAAGTAGCTGAGCAATGAAGAACTTGTGCTAAAACAAACAAAAAAATGGTTTTTTTGTGTGTTGGTTAAATGGGAGAAGCAGAAGATGTTTGTGATGCAAAACAAGTGGGGGATGTGAAGGGGTTTTATAGGCTCTTCTCATGAAGTAAAGAAGAGAGAGAAAGTTTGAGGAGAGAGAGTAGAGGTTCATAAACAGAAACTCTTATTATTAGAGAGACAGCTCATTTGAGAGAGATGAAGATAGCACGTGTCAAAGAGCATGCAAAAAGAGCGTGTGAGATTTTGACCAAACTAATCTTATAAACAAAATTTATTTAAGAGATACAATGAGAGCCATTCATATGGATTAACTGGCTAATTAGGTTTTTGTATAATCCTAATTACTTTATAAAATAAATGATGTGGCCCTTAAGTAGAGAGACAAATTGTGGGGCTTTAAAGGTTTTTAAATTTGTTTTTGTTATTTTTTGAGTTATAACGTATAACTAACTTGTTGATCAATATTAATTTCAAGAATTTAAACATAACCACCAACTGTTTTCTTTAGATTTTGTTTTTGACCTTTTAAGAGAGTATACAAATTTAAACTGTTGGTAAGTATTGAGATAACTAGAGATAAACCTAAGTAGAGATAAACTAGGATTTGATACACCATTATCTAGTAGACTTTGGTAGTTATCTCAATAGTAAGACTAGTTTTAGTAGTCTGTAATGTTATTTTTTTGATAATTTGTTTTTCTTTTGATTTTTTACCATTTGAATATGATTTTTGTGATATGTTAATATTTAGATTTATGTTGTGGCAATCGTAAAATATAGAGATATATTAATAATCTATATTTGTAGCCTTTCTATATATGTAAGATTACTAATGTAATTGGTACAACAAATTTATTGATATGATTTTACAAAACGTGTTTATTTTCTTATCAACACATTACAGTCTTATATATATATCAACTTTTTCTGGTAAAATCATATCAACATATTTTGATCCAACTCTATATTTCAGTATTTAAACTTTGAGTCGTACATTTTCTTATCTTTTTATTTCGTTATGTCGGTTTTTTATGTTTTTACAGATATATTTTTTTCATTTTAATACTTTTTCACATCAATGGTCATTTTATATCTTCTTTTGTTTTCTACACACAAGATAAATTAATATAAAAGATACATATAATCTATATACTCCCTATGTTTCTTGAAAATTGATTTTTTAGCATATGTTTGTTGTTCCACAAAGATTGATGTTGTAGATTTTTTAAAATTTTTAATCAATTTATATCTAACAAATTGTAAGTTCCAAGAAATATTGAATGAAACTAGTTAAATTTAGAGAATAGATATTTGTTCATTGTTATGAAAAAATGTCTGTTGCAAAAAGTTACATTAATTACTAAACACAATTTATTATTTCTTAATTTATGTAAACATTCTAGAAAATCAATCTTTAAAGAACAGAGGAAGTAGTTTATATTATAAGCAGCAACCTTGTAACTTCCTTTTATTGCTTAACTTGTTGATCAAAATATAATGCTTCTTGGAAATACAAACATAACATACATGTCTATATATTAGCTAGGGTTGTGAATATTATATTAGCCAGGATTTTATGACGAATTGACTTCGCATAAATTATTCATACAATTGATTTAGTTGCTCGACATTTTTCATTATCAACTGACTTTGGTGGTGCCTTGGAAGATAAATTTTAAAACTTAATTCCGAGAAAAGTCTTACCAAGAAATGATTCTCTCTTTGCTTGAAATTGAAGATCATAATACGTCTAACGCCTATATACATATATACGGTTAGAATCAGTGGCGGAGGCACATGAGTCTTAGGGTGAACTGACCCCTACAAATTCTAATAGATCCATAACATGTAGTACTTTAACAATTATAATGACTAGTTAAAAATAATTTCTGACCCCTATGAAAAAATTTAAAAAAAACACATAAGAAAAAAAAAGTATACTTTAGTAAAATAATATCCATATTTACATAAATACGCTAGAAATCTACCAAAATTAAGTTTTGTATCTACAAAATACATATATAACATTTTGTGAGTGCTTTTAACTCCAAAAACTTGTAGACACAAGACATTTGAATAATTTTTGAGTTGAATTTCAAGTTTATTTTCATTTTATTTTGCTATGGATAAACTTATTTTTTAAAATTGTATAAATTAAAATTGTAATTATCAAACGCATATATATAGATTTTGTCTCTTTAAAATTAGCATGAGTGTTTGTAACATATATTTATCAATTATATTTTTTTTATCACATTACATATGAAGAAAATGTTGAAATGGTAAAAACGAAAAAATAATTTAAAAAACGGTGTCTTCCAAAATATACATTTTTAATATAATAGCGTTACTATTGAAAACTAGTAGAATTTTAAAAAATCTAATTAATTTATAGTTCAAAAAATTTGACCCCGGTATCAAAATTTTCTCGCTCCGCCACTGGTTAGAATATGGACTTTCAACTTAAAATTAATTGGCAATTAGTGGATATGAGGCTCATATTTTTTATATATTGTTTAATATCTCTTTCAACTTTCGATATGAGATATATTTCCTAGTACGTCCCCTCGAGATGATGACTCTTTACTCATTAATCTCGGAATGTTTAAACATAGATTGATGAAACCATTTTCGGTTCAAATAGATTATAGATAAGATTGGACTGTGTAGATCGTGGACTCTGTAACCATGTTCGAATATGGGTTTGCAACTTAAAACCAATTGACAATTAGTGGAGAGACCCATATCCATTATATATGGCATAATATTTCTTTTAACTTCGGATGTAGAATATATTTCCTAATATATACAACAAATATACAAATATTTGTGATGTGTGTATTTGTTCATTATTGTTAGTCATAGTTTATTTAGGTTCTTCCTCAAGTAATACATATGTCCCAAATCGTGTGATCAATAATCAGTTATTTAATAATCAAAAAGTAAAAACAACAAGAAATTTCGAGTCCAAATATTTTTTGGATTCCATCTACCAACAAATTCAGAAAAACATGTAGTTTGTTCTTTTGACAAACCAATTGTTGAATTTGAGACCGCTAAAACCTAATTTTCCCTGACATTATCTTTTTCGGCAACTTTCCTATTGTCAAACAATCTAGCTAGTGACACTTGGCTCTCCATATTTCATGCCTCCTTAATCTATCAAACAAGATAGTTGAAATAATCCACTCCATAGTATATATATCAATACTGAAAATAATTGTCCGATTGTCAAGAAAAAAAAAGGGAAACAAATTCGTCTATGAAATTTACGACATTTGGAAGAAAATGAACCATCAAACGAAGGTTGAATTTTCCATTTTTAAATTGGACTAGAAAAAAAATCCGAATATCACGAAGCATGTATACTATATATTTGGCAAATTATTAGTAGTATAGAGGAGTACGATTCCGGAACCCACATTTAATGTTTTGGCAACACGAATGACGAAGCATACATGTATAGACGCGGTCGAGTGTACATGGATTTTTATCACGCGGTCGTTGTTGCGTTTATGTTACTAACTCTACGTAGGGCTGGGCACGGGTCGGGTACCCTTGAATTTTGGGATACCCGTTACCCGACCCGACCCTTACGGGTATTAGACTTTTAGTACACGTACCCGACCCAGAAAAAGCGGGTACCCGGATAAACGGGTACCCGGTCAAAATTAACCGACCCGGTAATTACCCGATCCTTTACCCTTACCCGCCTCATAACAATTTTTTTTTATCTGGAAACATATATATTTAGGATTCAAAGACCACATAGGATTTGATTTACAAAAAGAGGAAGAAATCATATTGTACTTAACACATACGCAACCGTTCAAAAGATTAATTACAAACTCCAAAGCTTAAAGATTGTAATTAATTTTCTGGTGTCCAGACTTGAGCTCAGAAATGCCAAAAAAGATTCCAAAAGTCCACGTTGCTGTGTGATTCTTCCATCATATTTATATTAGGATTCCTAAAACCTGAAAAAAGAATAGAAATGAATTTTAGAGGTTTGGTTTGCCAAAAGATTTGGGAGAACATGTATAAATTTATAGCTGTATTATGTAATATGTGCGAATAGTATAAAACGGGTAGTATAAGACGGGTAACGGGACGGGTATGAAGACGGGTAGTGAAAAAAAAATTGATATCCGGTACCCGACCCTTACCCGCGGATAATAGAATTGTGATACCCGTTACCCGACCCGAAAGCTACGGGTACCCTTGTTTTTGAGGCGGGTACGAGACGGGTCACGGGTCAAAGACGGATAACGGGTATCAATGCCCAGCCCTAACTCTACGTACCAAGGTAGGACCTATTCAAGCTTTTTCTACTAGGGGTTTTAATATTAATTTGGTAGATAGCAATAAAAAATTCTAACTAAAATTCTAAACAAAAGTGGTATATGTGACAAAATCATGTCCATTTAATTTAAGGTTTTTTTGTTAGAATTTTAATTATATTTTTTTTCATTGGTATCTACCATATTGACCTTTTAAATTATTACCAAGAACTTAATATGTTGAAATAAACCAACAAAAAAAAAAAACTTAAGATGTTATAAACTTTAACCATTTTTAGTTAGTTTACTGTTTTTTTTTGTCACAAGTTTGTTTACTAAAGTAATGAATATAATATAAAACCAAGTGATAGAAGTTTTGTGATTATTAACGGTTTATATTGGTAACCATTTTAATAATTTTATAGCCACTTTACAATTTATAATATTTTAGATTATATCAATCACAAAGTTATACCAAAAATTTCATCAACTATTTTCGGTTACCAATCGGATCTGTTGAGCCGGAGACTTTTTAGACTTTCTCAACAACAAAATTGTATACATGATAGTGATCAGTTTCCGTTATGCTTTTGTCATTATTATTTTAAAAATTACATAGTGGGTACAAACTACAAAGATTAGTTTCAGTTTTTAGCATGTATTCATCGGTCATAAAACCCATCCAAATGAAGATTGAAAATTTTAAAATTTATCTACAACGATTAGAGTTCCAGTACATAATTAGTTTAAATTCAATAAATTCGCATGAAACAAAGACTGTAAACTACCTGTATATGTAATACAAATATCAATCCACGTAATTTATTTATAGTACTATACGAAGATAATTTTTCTTTTAAAAAAACTAAATATCCTAAAGGTAGTTCGTTCTTCGACCGACCATATTTTTCATAACATGCAGACCTTTATTTGCGCGCCTGACAGATGCTTTTACTTTAGATAGGTTTACGTTGGCAATTTCCTAATTTGGAATTCTAAATATATACTATCTTTTATTTTTTAATTGAATAGTATAATTTGCAAATAATTAATAAAATATTTTGTGGGGAAAAGGAAGGCGACAAACGTGATATGGGCACCATAGCGAACATTTAATTATAAATTAATAGAGTTACAAAAAAGAAAAAGTATATTTGTCACCACAGATACGAGTTATGTCCCGATAAGGCGAGATATGGAATGTATGTGACTTTTAATAAATAAATGCTCGGAAAAAAAAATATTAATTATAAAAAAAAACCGTTTTAATCAATTCTACCTTTTTCTCATTAATATCATACAACACAGCGTAAAAGACTTTATTGAGTCAGTTCGCTATATTGTCTATATATGGACAGTATTGTATACATTTATGTACGTACGCAGACACGAAATCAAACTCTCTCTTACTTTTTTCCATTTTTAACAACTTTAATTATCAACTTTTTCTGCTCGATATTTTTTTGGTTTTCTTCTTATATTATAGAGCGAGGAAAAAGGAGATAAAAGTAGGATATACAGAGATTATTTTGTGTTAGGCGACGACGAGTAACTTGGAAAAAAAACAGTGACTCAGCTCGCTTGCATTCTTTTTATTTTAAAATAGTTACTAGTCTTCGATTATAACACTAACAAGTTAAAAAGAAAAGATTGTTGAGCGAGATTATAATGCCAAAGAAACTTTTCTTGTGGCCATAAACCAGACACAATTTTGTCAGATCACGAACATTCTTTGTTTTTTTTAAGACACATGATGATGAGTTAATTTACAGAATCAAACTATTCGTTAACTAAAAAACACAACGTTTTCGCTGCATGAACTGATAATCAATGAAGGAAACATATAGTTTCTTCAAAATTGTTTACGTACAATCATTTTACTCGTGTGGAAAAAAAAGTTATGTTCCATCAGAAAAATCTAAAACACTGTTTATTTTTTGACTAGACAAATCTGAAACACTGTTTATAGTAGATTAATTATCACGTGGACAATCTAAGATTAAGCGTTTTATTTTTTGCGATCATATCGAAGAAAAAATGTTTGGGTTAATTTGCTATATAACACAAAAAAAATTATAATAAAAAAACTAACCAATTTTGCTTTATGTGGCAAAATATTAACGGGTTCTTGGTTAGTTTTTGAATTATAATTTTTTTTGTGCGTTATATAACAAATTAACCCAAAATGTTTTACGTATTAATAAACTCTAAGGGAAAAAAACACACATACACATATATGTACACAAAATGCTACAGATGACTCATAGCAATTGTCAAACCTTACTTTCTACATTTGTGTGAACATAAGATTGGAATCGTGGGTTCGGACTTAAAACATGTGATCACATTTGCACCAACTAACGAATGTAGATAATGACGAACGTGTCACGCACATATCTATCTACACATCCATAGTATAAATAATATAATCCGAACCAGGACTTTCACAGATGATATCTTGTGTCTTACTAAAAAAGCCAATGTTTCCAAAACTCGAACTGAGTTCCATGATTTTAACATTATTTTAAGATGAGCGATTCCTAATACCAATATGTAACCATATGTCATAGCGTTTAGTCAGAAATCGTTAGCAAGCATAATGCCAATATGTAATATCCTGAAAAAGCGAAAATTTCAATATTCAAAAATACACATGCTAGATGATGCATGCATACGTCTATATACACGGAAGGATGCCTGCAAAAAAAAAAATCTCCGATATGTACCTTTTGCGTATACTTGCTTACGTTTACATTATAATTAAAGACGCAATACCATACATTAACACTACATAATATATGAGTTTTTTTAAAACAATTACATAACCATGGAATCTCAATTAAATAAAGATCGAGCCTAACGCCTAACCATGGCCGGAAAAACTTTTAGAATCGTGCAAGGAAAATTTACATGTGGCCAGCTTCTCACACGTGTCCACACCTCTCTCGGTACACGACTTCTAGGGTTTCCGTATACAAACTGATTCATTTATATATATAAAACATTATACAGAAAAATTGATTCTTTATGTGTATTTCTCTCTTTGTATGTCTTGACGTGTTTGTTACTATATATGTTTCTATGTAGAGAAAACAATTGTTGACATATAAAAAGAAAAAGAGGAAACGAATTTGCCTAGAGTTTGGTCTATATATTAATCTTTTTTTGGTCATATGAAAATACTGCTGATGTGGTTTAACGTATAAATTAACCGTAGCTAATATCGAAAGCCTCGGTGATTTAATGTTTTGTTTTACTTAGTAGGTTATTTGTACGATATATGAAAGGAGTTTTTGCTGAAAATCTATATTCATGATGTTTAATTTGTTTGAATATGTTAAGAATGAGAAGAGAGAATGAGAATTGTGTTGACTTTATTCCATAAGTATGAGACTATATATATAGTATACAAGTAGTTAGGATAAGACCAAATATATTAAAGCATATCCTAGAGCATTTAGAATATACTAGAAGATTCTAAGAGAATAAAATCTTCTAATGGTCATCCACATAAAAGGATCTATAACACTCCCCCTTGGATGTCCATTGTCTTGAAATGCTCCTAATACGCATAAGTTGTTGCCTCATTAAAAACCTTACCAGGAAAACCCAGTGGGAAAAACCATGGTTAAGGGAAAAAGAGTGCATCGCGTATTTACTCCCCCTGATGACCAGATGACTTGAAATCTTTGAGACGACGTAGTCCGATACCATAAACTAGCTTTTTGAATGTAGCAGTTGGAAGAGCCTTTGTAAAAAGATCTGCTAGATTCTCACTTGAACGGATCTGCAAAACACTAACATCGCCATTCTTCTGTAGATCATGGGCGAAGAAGAACTTTGGTAGAATGTGCTTTATTCTGTCGCCTTTGATGTATCCTTCCTTGAGTTGTGTTATGCAAGCTGCATTATCTTCATACAAAATCGTTGGAACTTCTTTTCCCGTAGGTATACCGCAATCTCCTCGTATGTGTTGGATTACCGAACGTAACCATACACATTCACGGTTAGCTTCATGTATGGCCAAAATCTCTGAGTGGTTGGAAGAAGTAGCTGTAATAGTCTGCTTCATCGAGCG
Source organism: Draba incana (assembly GCA_963576765.1). Taxonomy (NCBI): domain Eukaryota; kingdom Viridiplantae; phylum Streptophyta; class Magnoliopsida; order Brassicales; family Brassicaceae; genus Draba; species Draba incana. The sequence goes on along the minus strand of OY755210.1, from coordinate 2,103,274 downwards.
CCAAGAAATGGCTGTTCCACCACATGTGAACACATATCCTGTTTGTGATCGAGCATTGTGTGGATCTGATAAAAATCCTGCATCTGCAAAACCAATTAAGTCTTCTTTTGATGTATTAGAAAAGAATATACCCATATCTTTCGTACCCTGAAGATACCGCAGTAAATGTTTAATCCCATTCCAATGTCTTTGAGTTGGACATGAGCTAAACCTTGCCAACAAATTTACTGCAAAGGCTATGTCGGGTCTTGTATGACTAGCGAGATACATCAATGCTCCGATTGCACTTAAGTATGGTACTTCAGGACCAAGAATTTCTTCATTGCTTTCCCTTGGGCGAAATGGATCCTTTGCCACATCAAGTGATCTTACAACCATAGGACTACTTAAGGGATGTGCTTGATCCATATTAAACTTTTTAAGCACTTTTTCTGTGTATGTCTTTTGATGCACTAAGATTCCACCTTCGAGATGCTCAATTTGCAATCCTAAGCAAAATTTCGTCTTTCCAAGATCTTTCATCTCAAATTCCTTTTTCAAATATTCAACTGTATGTGAAATCTCTGCAGGAGTCCCGATGATGTTTAAATCATCAACATACACTGCAATGATAACAAATCCTTGTTCAAATCTCTTTATAAAGATACATGGACTGATAATATCATTCTTATAGCCTTCTTTAACCAAGTACTCACTAAGGCGATTATACCACATACATCCTGATTGTTTCAATCCATAAAGAGATCGATTTAACTTGATACTGTAATCTTCTCGAGAACTAGATTTTGCTGCTTCTGGCAGTTTAAATCCTTCTGGGACTTTCATATAAATATCAGTATCCAGTGGCCCATATAGGTACGCCGTGACTACATCCATGAGACGTAAATCAAGTCCTTCTTTTATTGCCAGACTAATAAGGAACCTGAAAGTAGTTGCATCCACCACGGGAGAATATGTCTCCTCATAATCAATTCCGGGTCTTTGTGAGAATCCTTGTGCAACCAGACGTGATTTGTATCTCATAATTTCACCATTTTCATTTCTCTTTCGCACAAAAACCCATCTATGTCCCACTGGTTTTACACCTTTAGGTGTACGGACTACTGGTCCAAAAACTTCTCTCTTTTCAAGAGATTTTAATTCTGCAGCTATAGCTTTTTTCCATTTTAGCCAATCATTTCTTAGTGTACACTCTTCAACAAAAGTTGGTTCATGATCCTCATTTTCTTCCATTAAATCAACTGCTACATTGCATGCAAAAATATCATCGACGTCGATTTGCTTTCGGTTCCATTTTATTCTAGACATGACAAAATTTATTGAGATCTCTTCATTGTCAGGTACCTGAATTTCTTTATCAGTCATGCCTAGAGTCTCTTCTGGAGATCCTTCGAAAGAGTTAGATTCCTCGGATTCGCCATTATCAACTTTTGCTCCTTTTCTTTTCCGAGGATTCTTATCTTTGGAACCAATTGGTCTACCACGCTTCATGCGTGCCATAGACTCACTAGCAGTCTGATGTTGTCCTTCTAGGACATTTATTCGAACTGGAGCATTTACAGCTGGTATGTGTGACTTTGTCACTCTCTTAGGGTCAGCGAATGCGTCTGGTAATTGATTTGCTAATCTTTGTAGATGGATTATCTTTTGTACCTCTAATTCACATTCTTTGGTACGAGGATCAAGATAAGATAATGATAATTCATTCCATCTAATATCTTTTTCCAGCTTTTTATTTTCTCCCCCTAATGTTGGAAAAACAGACTCATTAAAATGACAGTCTGCAAAACGAGCCTTAAATAAATCTCCTGTGGTTGGCTCAAGATACTTAATTATCGAGGCAGATTCATATCCAACATATATCCATATCCTTCTTTGAGGACCCATCTTAGATCGTTGTGGTGGAGCAATTGGAACATATACTGCACATCCAAAAGTTTTCAGATGGGAAATATTTGGTTCCTGACCCAGAACCATTTGTGATGGGGAGATCTGATGGTTACTCGTTGGCCTAATGCGAATTAATTCTGCTGCATGTAATATAGCATGTCCCCAAGCAGATATTGGAAGTTTGGATTTCATTAGTAATGGTCTAGCAATCAACTGTAACCGTTTGATTAATGATTCAGCTAAGCCATTTTGTGTGTGAACATGAGCTACAGGATGTTCAACACTTATTCCAATAGACATGCAATATTCATCAAACGTCTGAGACGTGAATTCACCAGCATTATCAAGACGAATTGTCTTTAAAGGAAAATCTGGAAAATGTGCTTGTAATCTTATCACTTGAGCAAGTAACCTCGCAAAAGCCACGTTGCGGGTTGATAACAAGGATACATGTGACCATCTAGTCGATGCGTCAATCAGAACCATAAAATACCTAAAGGTTCCACACGGTGGGTAAATCGGCCCACAAATATCTCCTTGTACACGTTCCAGAAAACCGATAGATTCAGAAGTTACTTTAACAGGTGAAGGCCGTATGATCAATTTGCCTTGTGAGCAAGCAGCACATGAGAAATCATTAGGGAGAATCCTCTGATTCTTTAATGAATGTCCACGTGAATTATTGATTATCTTGCGCATCATAGATGAACCGGGATGGCCTAACCGGTCATGCCAAACTGTTAAATTTTCAGTAAACTTCTGGTTTACTATAGCATTTGCCTCAATTGTACTCAGCTTAGTGTAGTACATTCCGGTGGAGAATGCAAGCAATTTCTCCAAAATACATTTAGAACCTTGGGTAGTACTTGTGATTTGAAGGTATTCGTCATGTCCTTCATTCATAGTCTCGATATGATATCCATTCTGGCGAATATCTTTGAAACTCAATAAGTTTCTTTGAGACTAAGGTGAATATAGCGCGTTTTTAATTTCTAACCGCGTTCCCATAGGCAATAATATATATGCTCTTCCAGAGCCTTCGATTATCTTTGAGCTACCCAATATAGTACTCACACTAGCTCTTTTCATTATTAAATGAGAGAAATATCTTTTGTTTTTCAAAATGGTATGAGTAGTTGCACTGTCTGCTAAGCATAGTTCTTCACCATTCATTGCCAATCGAATTTGAAGAGTATTCATATTCTTCAGATAAACAAAATAAATTCAGAATCATAAAATAACTCAATAAAATGTCTTATTAAAATAACTCAAATTTAAATGTCTAACAAACCATGAAATCATAAAGTAAAAGATAGAATCAAAAGCAAAAACCAAAAGAAACAAAGGAAGAAAAAAGCGACAATGATTTAAATAAGCATTAATAAATCTAAGGCTGCTTGTTCCCTTCTGGGGAAACTTCAGGAGCAATGAAATCAGCAACTTCCAGGGCAGTTGTGTCAACGGGACCAAAATCAGTAGGATCAAAATCATCATCAAAATCACCAAGACCAAGTCCAATGCTACCCAGACCAAAGTCATCTTTGCCATCTTCAAAAACGAGGTTTGTTTCCACGTTCTTTCCTTTCAATGATTGTTGGTAAAGCTCAACCAGATGCTTTGGTGTACGACATGTGCGAGTCCAATGACCGCTCCATCCACAACGATAACAAACATTTCCATTTGTTTTTTCTTGTTTGTTACCATTCTTGTGCTCCCACTTCTGGTGAGAGTTTGTGTTCTTGAAAGAGACACCTCGACCTTGACCTCGGCCATATCCATGACCACGTCCACGACCACGTCCGTGACGTCCAGATCCACGTCCACGATTGTTGCCACGTCCTTGACCATTGTTATTAGCATGGTTTGCTTCTTTCTGGTATGATACATTTGCTTCAGGGAATGGAGCAGAACCAGCTGGACGTGACTCATGATTTTTCATCAAAAGCTTATTATTCTGCTCAGCTACAAGGAGAGCAGAAATCAGTTCAGAATACTTCTTGTATCCTTTTTCGCGGTACTGTGTCTGCAGGACAAGGTTACTCGCGTGGAATGTTGAATATGTTTTCTCCAACATATCAGCATCGGAGATTTTCTCTCCGCATAACTTCATCTTAGAAGTTATCCTGAACATTGCTGAGTTGTATTCAGATACATACTTATAGTCCTGCAATCTCAGATATGTCCAGTCGTAACGAACCTTAGGTAAGATCACCGTTTTCTGGTGATCATACCTTTCTTTTAGGTCATTCCAAAGGGTCTCATGGTCTTTCACAGTAAGGTATTCGATCTTAAGACCATCATGGAGGTAATGGCGAAGGAAGATCATAGCCTTCGCCTTAGTTTGAGGCGTTGCCGCATTCTTTTCCTTGATTGTTTCACCAAGGTCTTTTGCACTTAGATGGAACTCGGCATCTAACGCCCACGACAAGTAATTACTTCCAGTAATATCAAGTTCCTCAAATTCGAGTTTGGTGAAGTTTGACATTGCTCACTGAAATAAAAAAGTATGATTAAATTAAATGATAGAAATAAAAATAACATAATTAAACAAATTAAATATTAAAACATAAGATGATTAAGCAAAGTTATATAAACAGATTGCATAAAGTAATAAGTAAAGTATATAAACAGATCGGATCATTTAACAAAGCAACATATTTAATTATTTTCAAAAGCCAATCGGATAGTTATATAAATACATCGAATAGCAATAGAAAATTATTATATCAATAGATCATCAGATCGAATAGTTATATAGCAATAGACATAATAATATAATTGATGAAGTAATGAACAAAGTGATCGATCAATATAATATTATTAAATCTATTATGAAAAACATGATCAAACATAAAGTAGAAGACTTACGGATAGATTAGAGATGACTTACAGATCAGAACTATAATGTAAGTGACTCGGAATTATGGAAGAATCGGAACTGCTATTTTTTTTCTTTAAAAAAAAAAAAAAACTCAAAAGCTAAAGACTATCGTGCTGATAACGTGTTAAGAATGAGAAGAGAGAATGAGAATTGTGTTGACTTTATTCCATAAGTATGAGACTATATATATAGTGTACAAGTAGTTAGGATAAGACCAAATATATTAAAGCATATCCTAGATCATTTAGAATATACTAGAAAATCCTAAGAGAATAAAATCTTCTAATGGTCATCTTCATCACATAAAAGGATCTATAACAGAATATAAATTTTAGAGTTCTTATATACGATTAGTGACCCAGAGGATTGGTTAGCGTTTTTTCCGTAATTGGTTGATTTCACGCTTATTAGAGTAACTTCACTAATCTTAGTATTTGTTTAATTCCGCGTTGTAATAATATTTATGTAAATTGTCTCTTGGAATGAACACTGTCACGAATGTTTCCATCTTTCTTTGTAAATAACTAGATTAAGACTCTCGCAATGCAAAAATTATTTGATTTACAGTAAGTATTTAAGGTTAAAGAATGTTTTGGAGAAAATCATGTTATATCCTATATATTATTTGAGAAACATTTTGAGAGCATTTTTCTTAGGTGTCATCACCACAATTTTTTTCCTCTTTATTTTATTTATTATTTCATTCTCTTATACTCATTACCAAACACATTTAATTTCAACAAATATACTTATTTTGATTACTATAACTCTAATTGTCAAACACATTTGAATCTTCTTAAACTTGCCAAAATTAAAATATTTTGAAAATTTCAAATTGCCAAAATTATAATCTTTCAAAATTATAGATTTAAATCATAGAATTAAATGTGAACAAAAATTTAACATATATACCAAAAAAATTGATTTACAATAAAATAAAATTATTTATTATCTTTTGAAAATATATGTCCATGTAAACATATGTTTTTACATGTGTTGTTTTGTTTGAAAAGTAGATGTTTTAAATTTTTCATAAATGCACCTTAGTACAAGTAAAAATATAATTATTAATTAAAATTGTTGGTTTAATTATTTCACTGGTGGAACACATTTGAATGAAAAATAATCGCAAAATTCAAATATATAAATTAGGTCTTAAGTTATGTATAATTAATCTTCATAATATTTTTTTTAACTAAAACTATTAATTTTATTCGATGATCATTTTATCTCGAGTGTAACGCGGGTAATTTTCTAGTTCTTAATTAAAATCATAACTTAGATAATGTAATGATTAAAGTTATAGGTTCATATGTAATTTAAAAAAATATTGTCTCATATGTCATATAATTCGAAGAATTCGGAAATCAATATAGTACATGTATATATGGTTTAAATCATTAAACTATTTTATATTGAAACAACCAAGCTCTTTTTTTTTTTACTAATCATTTCTATGCGGAAACATAAACAATTAAACCAATAAAACAATCCTTTAATAAATAACTCTTTTAAACCATTTAAATTCAAACACCAGAATTCAAGAATGAAATATAAATTATCTAGCAACCTAACCAACTGGTTCGCTAGACTAAACAACAAAGACAATAGACCCTATCATCCTCTTCCCTCGGCCTCGATTCCACGATCACACTTTTCCTTTACCTACAACTCAAAGGGAAAAACAGAGTTGCGTGAATATTATCATAAATACTCAGTGGAGCTGTCATCCCGCCAATAGGAAAAAATATAAAATACAAATACCAATTACTACGCGATTTAAGATTCAATTAAACCAATTTCCAGATTAACTAGACATGTGCAGATTAATTAAACATTTACAGATTAATTAAACAATTTCTCAAGCAAGGAAAACCGAGTGTCGATCGACGGTCGATTAAAAGAGCATCGTCTTTCATCACAGGGTGTCGATCGACACTGCCCGCAGGAGTCGATCGACACTACGCTTCAGAACCCGGGACCGAACCTATCCTCTCACGGTTCATCCCGTTACACGACGATTTGATACGGCAATCACACACACGATTTGCACACTCACACAGAGACAACATCACGCAATACAGTAACAAAACGACTATCCATGAATCACAATCCCTAATATTCGATTCTAATGTTTTCCTAACGATCACGCACTCACCTTTGAGTTTCAAAGCGGATTGACTACAGAACGAAACACGAAACGACTGGCCACAACCACCAACTCACTGATTCCTCGCTGGAACCGCAAAGGAATGAGCCACAAATCACCACAAGCGACCACCGGAACAAACGAACGACAAAGCTTCGAGAACACGAACGATTTTTACGATTTCTACTCGAAAACCTCCGAATCACGAATTTCCTCTCTCTTTTTCCTCCTCCCCCGACGGCTCAACACTCAAACCCCTTATAAACTCGCGACTAGGGCTTTTCATTAACCAAACCGCGACAAACCGAATTAAAAATCGAAACAAAACCGATTAAAATTTATTGGTGTCGATCGACACTGCACCATGGTGTCGATCGACACCCTTACCGAAAATCCATAACTCGGTTTGGGATGTTACAGATATAATAATTAAATTATTCTTACAAGTTTTGACGATTCTTCTTTGATGTTATTTCGTAAACTTTAAACATGTAAAAATATATTACTAACCAAATTTTTTTTATCTTTGATTTTTTTCTTGATCTAGTTCTACTTTTATCTATGGTCAATTATTTTGTGTTCCCATAGATATAACATATGTTAAACTTCTGCATATATATAACGACAGAAACATAGTCGTTCTATTTTTAATTATATAGTTTGCTTTTTTTTCTTTTCCTAATTTTTCTTTTTTGTTAATTTTGTTTTTATTAAAATCGTTTTCAACTAAATATCTTATATAACAATTCGTATAGAGGTTTTGTGCAATTTGTAAAATTAATTTCTACTTTTTTCCCCCCTATTTTAACCTCTTCGTTTTTGGATATTTAACAATTTTTATATATATTAAAAATACCCCATTTTTTGTTTTGCCTCGAAACCTTATGAAGCTAAACATGACACTAATTATAGTCTATGTATACAAACCTAAAAAAACTTTATAATATAGAAGATATGATCTGATTCGACCACCTGTTGCTATATCGGACCGCAGATATTCACAAGATCTAGATTAATAATTCTGTTTACCGATATATTTAAATAATGGCGTGTAATCTCTCACCTTTTGAGTGACAGGCTTACAGCTCTTACAAAAACTGTTATAATGATATTTCTGAGAAAAACTATAAAACATTTTAGTATGACTCGTGTCTAGTTATGAATGTGCAAAGAAAAAAGTAAACATCGTCTATGTATCATCTCCCTAAAGCGACAGAAAAAGTAAACATGAGTCGATTCGTGACTTCACTACACATTTTCTTTACAAGATAAATAAGTAGTATTATTAGTTTTTATGTTTAGAATTGAGAAAAAGAAAAGAGTTTTATAATAGTTATCGCGCAATTAGCTTAAGTGGACACTAGTTGTGATGAAGGACAGAATTTTTTTGTTTTCTTTTTTTGCTAAATAGAAATTTTTAGTTATAACTCTCGTTTTTTTTTGTTTTGTTTTTTTTTGCTAATCTATAACTCTTATTCTCTGTCAATGTTTATAAAGGCAGAGTATGATATATTATTGCATCATCTTTCACATACCCTATATATTATTTGGAAAGTGATTTATGAAAAAAGTATGATATGGCTCAAAAACAATTGTGACATGGCTCAAAAGAAATGTGACATGGCAAATTTGAATCATCATAACAAAATATTTCTATAACTAAGTTATATTTTTCCATAAAAAAATTAATCATTGTTTGTTTATTTTCGTTATTCACTAATGAAATGTCTGAAATTAATTTCTATCATAATAAATTTTTGAACAACTTTCTATAAATATGTTATCACCTACTAAAATTTATCATAAAACTTACTAAAATTTTTAAAGAGAAACTGTTAATTTTTGTGACAAAAAAACTACCAACAATATAACATTTTTTTTTAAAAAAACTGATTTATATTCTATTGTCTCTAAAACCTAATAAAATAATAATTTTAATTATTATAAACAAATACATATCAAAAGCAAACATCGTTTATTAGATTATCTGTTCATTATATTAGTCATTTATGCACTATAATTAATGGTATACTAGAAAACGTCATTATTATATAGTATTTGGCTACGAATGAATTCAAGAGAATTGGAAATTGTTTTTTTTCACTAAAATAAAACCAAAAGAAAAAAATGATGAAAATGTTCAAAATTTTTGGAGATGGAAAAAAAATAAGGATATATATCAAATAATATGCTTCTTCGAACTCTAAGACACGAAAATATTATTTTATTTAAAAATTTAATGTATAGTGAGATATGATTCACATATAATAGTTTTTTAAAAAATAGTAAATACGTAATGTATTTAAGCAAAAATTAATGAATATATATTTAAAAGTAGACTTATAAATTTGGTTTTAAATTTTTATTTCCGCGTTATACGCGGAAAGTCACCTAATACATTATACATATTATGATATAGTAGTAAGAAGATCTTATGATGCGACCGATAGTTATATATGATCAAGCGTGACAGTTAACGCTTTATCTAAATTTTGTGGATGAAAAATTATTTTACATTTAATATCACAACCACAAGGAAACAAATGGATGCCTAATCCATTAACTAATTTTGTTGAATGATTCCTTACTTTTTAATTAACTAAACGTCACTATTATTGCTATTTTTTACTGCCGTCCCATTTAATTTACATTTATAGTTAACAATTAGTCAATTACTAGTTGTCGTAATAGCAAATTAAAATATAGATATATTAATCACAAACATTGAATTATGTAATTTTTGAGCGCCCCTTTGGCAATAGCTATGTGGCTTGGAGGCAATTGACTATGGAGTTAATCATATAATCAAGATAATATTCAATCATTCATGAATCTTAACATTTTCAAAGTAGAGTGTTAGTATCTTATTTTTAATCATACAATCAATATATTCAACCAACCATGCCATAGTTCCATCTATGTAAGGGAGAATTGCCAAAATACCCTACATTTAGTGACAAAATGTCCTAATACACCTTTAAGATTTTTTTCCCAAAATACTCTTAATTTAACTAAAAATAATTTAAATTTAAGGTATTTTAAATTATAAAAATTCTGATAATTATAAACATATTAAGCATAGTACTTTTTGTGAAAACATTTTAAAAAAAAAAATTAAACAGCATATTTTTTAAATGATTTGAGTTTTTCCTTCTACCATTGGCAGAGAGTAGATTCTGCCAGTTATTGTTATTCTACCAGGCGCAAAACGTTAATTCTACCTAATTGTCAGTGTTCTACGACAGCTAGAATCTAAATTCTACCATTTTTCAACTATCTACGGCTCGCAGTATCTAAATTCTACCATCTTACTAAATTATGCCGCGACCGGTTTGCCAATTGTACAGCCTCTTTCTACCATTATAACTTCTCTCTGCCGATTGGTAGAACAGGCATTCTGCCAAGTGGTTACAACTCTCATAAATATAGGAGTAAATTAAGGAATAAATTATAATATTATAATATTATCTGTATATTAATTTCCATTTTCACGTTTATTATTTAAAAATATTAATTACGTAATATATTATTTTCGTTTTAATTCTGATTTTATTAAAAAAATTGTAATTTAATTAATTATAAACATATCAAACATAGTAATTTTTGTGAAAACTTTTTTTTTTTAAAGTTAAACATCATGTTTTACTAATTTTTTTTTTTCGTTTTCTTTGTTTCTGTAATTTATTGTAATTAAGAATGAATATTTAATTTCCTAATATGTAATATTATAAATATATTTAATTAAGGAATGAATATTTAATTTTCTAAAATGTAATATTATAAATATATTTAATTCTCGTTTTTCATGTTTTTAATTTTAAATATTTTTGTTTTATTTCTGATTTCGTTAAAAAAAAATTATAATTTGTTAATAAATGTTATTTTTGTTTTGATTCTGATTTCAATTAAAATGTGTAATTAATTAATTATAAACATATCAAACATAGTAATTTTTGTGAATATAAATATTATAATATTGTTTTTCATTTTCTATGTTTCTTTAATTTTGTTGTTATTTTCTGATATAAAATATAAATTAATTTCTTTTCAATTTACGGAATATAAATATTTATTTTGTTTCCTTTTAAAAATAATTTCGGATTATTATTAATAGTAATACAAAATTATATTTATTTAAATATAAGGTTAGTTTTGGGGTTTAGAATTTGCAAAAGCCTAATAAACCTTAGTTGGCAAAAATAAGTCTTAGTGAAACACTTTACCACTAAATGTGGTTGAATTTAGCAAATTTCTCTATTTTTATTACTGTTGTTACCTGAAAAAGATCTCCACTAGTAGTCTCCAAGAGTATATAATTATTTTTTCCTTACTGTTGTTATCTACAGTTTATATTTATAAAAATAATTTCGTGCGGGAGAAATAACAAACTAAACTACGTCACTATAAATTAAATTTTTTCTATGGTGATAGAATGTTGAAAATTGCCATTTTATTTTGATATGTTAGATAAATCTCATATAATTAATGATATTTTGTAAACGTGCATATAAAGCTTAATAGCTTATCTAGTCTTAGTCATATATATATATATATATATATACCAATTAGAAATATGTAGATACTTTTCATAGAAATCATAAAACTATATTTTTATGAAACATTTCTTTTTTCCAAAACATGCGTAACGTAAGTCATAGTTGAAAGAGTGGATAGTTGGTTCTTTGGAGTAACTATTTTGGTTTGTCCATTATATGACACGTCTAGCGTCTACATATAACTGGACAGATATTGCTGTAGTTCCACAACTCGACAAAAAGAGGTCACTAAAAATTTGTAGACTTTGTTAGTTTTTTTCTTTTCACTACAAAAACATTCAGTCACTACAAAAAAACAAACCAAATAACATCACTTATTTTATTTGTTTGTATCGGTTAAAACTAATGTAAATGAGTTTTGCATCGTTTGATAAAATGATTCTGAATATGGTGATGCAAATATTTTAAATCAATTTTAGAAAGCGATATAAATATTTCTATCGGTTATTATTATTGATGTTAATATATTTATCAGTTGCAAAACTGATATAAATTTTTGCATCAATCATTTTAAATGATACTAATATTTATTTCAATTAGAACAAATGATGTTAAATTATTTATTTATTTTTTCGTTTTTTGATATAGTATTCAGATTTACGTGAAAAACATTATTATTGTATTTTATATTTAATTATATTTAAAATTATTTTAAAAATCATTGATTTTAAAAAAAGAATGATCAACCCAAATTTAGTAGGAAGATCGTTTAATAAATCAACCGTCAAGTTTATAATTAATATTAGTTTTGGACTTAAAGCATTTGCAAGTAGTGTTAACTATTTATAAAATATTTTGTTTTCATACCCATGCTAAGTTGTCGATATGGGACAATGTTAAAACACATTTTTTTATGCAAAACAAATAGAAAAACGAAAATTGAATAATAGTTAGTATGATTTCTTAATTGATGTAAATTTTGTATTATTTTTTAAGTGATACTAATATAGATTAGTAAATATATCAATTATTTAACTGATGTAAATTCATATTTATGTGTCAGTTTTTTTCAAGTGATGTAAAATACATTATATTTGAATCAAATTTATCAAATTGATGTTAAATAAGAAAATAACAACATCAATTACTAACAATTGATGTTAAATTAGATATTTTATTACATTTCTTAATAAGTAATGTAAAATAGCATCACTTAATTTTGTGATACAATATAAATGATGTAATCTACTTTTTTTTTTGTAGTGAGTGTAATATTACTATTGAAACAAATTTCAACCTCTCAAATTGGTATTACGTAATATTAATTAGATAAGTAACTTTACTTAGCATTTCAACCAAAAATATTAGGTTTTTGTTGATGTATATGTTTGTTGTGTTTTTGGATTTATAATTTAATAAAATAATGAGTTTGAAAAATACACACACACACAAATTATAATTTTTACTAACATTTGCAGGTGTGACAAATTTGGAGTGATCTATCTCTATGTTTGTTAAAACTCTTAGATAGATCACCCAACAAAACAATTTCTTCTCACTTGAACTTGAATCTTGTCCGAGTGAACATGTGATATTCCTTTATTTATTCGAGTATACTTTGATTTAAAATCAACTACAACAAAGAAAAGAATACACATCCAAATCCATGCATATGGAAATTCAATTTCTACAAAATACGTATATGCACATGTCGACATACGTTAACGTACTTTACATGCATGTGTAAATGTAATATACTACAAAATAACTCTCTCAGGACATGTGCATTGGAGACTTTGTGTATAAGTGTCTAAAAACTTTTTAGAATTAAATATATTAAATTTAGAATACTTGAGTGTCTAAAACCAGAAAAATACACATGTCCTTAGAGCATCCTCATTGGTAACCCCTTGGGGTCTAAATGTGGTGTTTTTATAATATAAAATTATTAAAATGGTTATAAAAAGAAGAAAGAGAGTGTTTTTGTGGGGTATATTGAAATATAAAATTAATAAAATTTGAGTAAAGAGAGTAGAGAGTGTTTAAAAGGAAGAGAAAGTGTTTAAAATTAGATTTTTTGGAAAGTGTTTTTAAAAAGAAAAGAGTGTTTAAATATAAAATTAATAAAAGTTGAGTAAAAAGATGAAAGAGAAGGTATAAAGTTGAGTAAAAGAAAGAGAGAGTGTGTGTTTTAATAATTTTATATGGCTTTAAGACACGATGGTGTCTGCAATGAGGATGACTTTAGAGTTTAAATATGAATGTCGACGAAGAACACTATGTCTAAAGAGAACTCAAAAGTTTTTTTTTGTTAAAGAGAATTCAATGTTACATGCAATAATTGAGATGGATATAGTATATCGACCGTCGTACCAATATAATAATTGAGAGTAAATTATATTCGAGCCTCCCAATCAATTTGGAGTTCTCATCGTAGAATTCAATAATTTTAAAAGAAAATTATTGGGTTTGACATTTTGTGTGTTATAAATGTTTTTCGGTAGACGAATTGGCTAAATCCAGCCTCTAGTTCAAAATATGGGCCCGATATATACGTCGTAGTCATATAGATACAAAATCAATAAATCGTATCGAAACATATGTAGAATCGTATCTCTTATTTTTGGATATGAAGAAATATTATCTTTCGAAACTAGGAATATTAAATAAAATGTTGAATAAATGGGAAAACTTTTTTCGTCTATCGTTTGCTACGAAGAAACGTGGCCGTGCATGGTACTCCGTTTGACTCAATGTCAAGTCTTTCAAAAACTGTGATGAAACGTAATTTTTTGACCAAATTTACTTTTCGTTTAATAAAACAACTAAAGTTTAATTTAAATAAATGTTACTAAATTTTGTTTGTACATCAAGTTGATGGGAATTAGAGAAACCCTACCAGAGTACACACTCTTTCACAGTTTCATGTGTTGATTCGTTTAATAAAGACATTTAGATGTATTAATGTTGTTTTGTATTTGTTTCTTTATATGCCCCCACACGGTATCATGTCTCAGTAATTAGACAAACCAAAAAAATGGACGTGACAATGATGAGTTAGATTGTATGCACCAAAATGCAAACTTGCAACTTGTATAACTATTTTATCAAAAGAAACTTATATAGCTATTATAGTATCATGCTTATAATTAAATTTTTTTGTATTCACTATAAACAATACATTAAATCCTTTCGAACTTTTCGTTTTAATTGCTTTGACGAGATAAGTTGTAGACGAGGATTAGAATATAGTAACAGTTTTTTTATGGTATGGTTGTGGAAAACCTTATGTCATGGGGATGTTTTAAATAAAAATTTCTGTTCACTAGATTTTTTTGGTAGCTGATGAAAATTAAGATTAATCCAAATTTTTCGATGGTCCAAATAAAAAATTACGCCGTACTAAAGATATGTAATATGTTATTCATTATTCACCAAATCGTGTTATGATATAACACTACAAGAAAACACCCCCATTTGCGAGGGAGATTTTCGTCGCAAATTCGTAGCAAAGAGAGATTTGCGACGATTTTTCGTTTGTCGCAACAAGCTCGTCGCAAACCAAAAATCGTCGCAAAATCGTCGCAAATCTATTAATAGTCGCAAATTCGTCGCTAATATTAGCGACGAATTTGCGACGTTACGTTTTGCGACGGATTTGCGTGAAATACTGTTCACCGCAGATTTGCGACGGATTTGCATCGGTTTTACGGGGTAAACATTTGCGTCAACTTAGCGGCGGTTTTGCGGCGAAATTTGCGACGGAATTGCGACTTGTATTTGCGTCGTTTTTGCGTCGAGTATTTTTGCGATGGAATTGCGGCTTCTTTTTGCGACGATCTTGCGACGGGTTTGCGTCAAAAAACTTTGCGACGCAATTGCGGCTTTTATTTGCGACGGTTTTGCGAGGGATTTCGATGTGATTATTAAAAAAAAAAGAAAAAGAAAATGATTTATAGTTTTAAAAAAATTCGAAAATATTTTAAATTTTTAAAAAAATTCATAAAATAATATTTGACATAAAACATTAAAATACATAAATCTAAAACCGAAACAAATCTAATCGAAACTAAAATTATCGAGCGGATCCGTGGCTGATGTGCCTCCTTCGTCGTCTTGTCTCCTTCTCATAATCTCGGCAATGGCGGGGTTCGTCTTCGCTAACTCCGCGAACATATCATCATAGACGGTCACAGTCCTCTCCAACTTCTTTTCCGTTTGGCCGAGCCGTTCTTTTTTTTCCTGGAGCTCCTTGGCTATTTGCGGATCAGAAGCAAATCTCGAAACGGGACAAAATGGCACTCCCTGATCATCCGTCCGGATAGATCCTGTAAATGCCATCTTTCCCTTATGGGTTCGATGAGCCATCTACAAAATAAAATTAAAAGTTTACAATTTTACATAAATAATAATAATATAATTTTATTTTTAAAAATGTTCATAGTATAAATATTTAAAATTGTGAATAAAAATAAAAAGTAAATTAAGTTTTTACCTGTAATGCGACACGGTTGATATCCATCGGTGTCATCTGAGTAGGTTGACCATCGGGAGTAAGCTGGGTTGAGAGTTTTTCGACTCGGTCAATGACATCGTCGTGGAGCTTGTGGACACGTTCATCTGCGGTGGGTCTTCTCCCAAACCTGTGGCATCGTTGCGGGAACTCCTTTTTCCGCGGTCTGAAAATGAAAACATATTAGAAGTTGAAATTTTTGTGACCGTAAAAATTGAAAGTAAAAAAATTAATAACTTACAATGTCAACAGCATGCTGAGCATAAGAAATTTGTCCCGAACAGTGTTTTGAAGGCTGGTCAGTACCGCCAACCTTCGTCAATCGAGCAGACAAGCACTGGGCAGACTTCTCCTGAGATGTCTCCAACTGCCAGAAGGCGACAAGGCCAGCCCAAATATTGGGATCGAAGAAAGATGGCATACATACCTTCGGATCCGGATTCTTTCGCCACTTCTTCTTCCACCGTCCTATTTGGTCGTTGAGACGGTTCTTCGCTTTCTCCTCAAATTCCTCACGAACTAAACCATTAATCGCGGGGTCCCAATTATATTTTTGCTGCAAATTGTCATAAATTAGAACATAAGTTAGAAAATTACAAAATTGAATAAATAAATAAAAATTAAAAAAAATATAAAAAAAAAATTACCGCGAAAGTTTTGTACCACCGATCCTTGATCTCCTGGGTAACATACTTCCAACTCGTGTGGCACCTCTTGAAATCCCGCTCTATGATCTTTCTAACATCCTTTCCGACCGAATTTTTGCAAAACCTAAATTTTTTTATAAAAAGCATATTATGTGTAAATTAATATATTAATAATTATTAAACAAAACTAAATTAAAAAAATGTAAAAAAAATTACTTACCACACAGCGTTGCCTGTAGGGTCAGGTTCTAAATGGGGAAGAACCTGCCGTCCGGGAGTAACGAGAAGCTGCTCGAAGGTCATGTCATCCCATGAAGGAACTGGTCCAGGGTTTGCCTCGGGAGGTGGCGTCGACTGTGACTCAGGAATCCTGGTACCAGAAGCAGAAAGAGAGGCGCGCGCGGAATGTGTAAGCTGTTCTGGTCGTGAAAGACCTCTACCACGACCAACACCAGGCTCTAAGTACTCGGTATAGTCGTTCTCCGCCATCTAAATAAATTTTATAATTTCTGAAATTAGTAATTGCATATTAAAAAAAATTGTAATCTAATATTGATTTTAACAATTTTAAGGATAACATTAAAAGAAAAATTTTAAATTCATAAAAGAAAAGAACAATTTAGAGAATTACCTTATCAGGTCGGGAATGATTTGGAAGGTCGAGGGATCGGGAATGATTTGGAAGGTCGAGGAAACATTTTGTTAGAGAGAGAAACGTTTTTTGTTGAGAGAGAAGAGAGATGTGAGGAATGAACGAGGGATTGGAATTGCTTATATAGGGAAAACTTTCCCTCGCAATTCGGTCACAAAGTGGGCCGAATATTTCATCCAATGCATGTTTTCCGCCACAACTTTTCGTTTGCCGCCCAAGAAGCGTCGCAAATGCCTCGCAAATATTTAAAAAAAGTCGCAAATGCCTCGCAAATATTAAAAAACCGTCGCAAATGCCTCGCAAACTGTAAATCCTAAGGCGAATGTTCGATCAATTAATAGAGTTGACCGTAATTATGGTCGCAAAAGTGTAGCAAATTTAGCAACGGATTTGCGACGAAATCGTCGCAAATACCTCGCAAATAAACAATTGCTACGCATTTGCGACGTGTTCGTTGCAAATCCCACGCAAACGAGGTTTAGGGTATACTTTGGGGTTTGGATGTTTTAGACCAAAATTACAATTCATAAAGGGTAAATATACACTTGTTTAAGTCCTTAGTCCATGTTTGAAGCAAAATTAGTCTACTAATTGAAGTTTTTCGTGAAATCGGCAAAAATGATAGATTGATCATATTCTTAGTATAAGTGCATGTATGTGATACTTCGTTATATATGTTTTCTTGATAAAGTTTTGATAAGTTTTTTATTTCAATAATTATAGAGGGATTGTTATTTATTAGACGACTCATACATTTATATTCGAAGAAGAGCCAATTTAAACGGTATAAAAAATGTATTGGTTAGAGTTTAGGGTATAAGAGTTTGCTACGTTTTTGCGATGAATCCATCGCAAATCCGTCGCAATTATGAACGTTTGCGACGAATCCATCGCAAAAACGTAGCAAACTCCTATACCCTTAACCTTAGTGTTTTTTTCTTATTCTTATTACATGGACATTGATGCAAATAACTTTATATATCAATTAGGGCCTCTATGATATGTTTTTACATTCGAAGAAGGGCCAATTTAAACGGTATAAATAATGTATTGGTTAGAGTTTAGGGTATAGGATTTTGCTACGTTTTCGCGACGAATCCGTCGCAATTATGAACGTTTGCGACGGATTTGCGACGAATCCGTCGTAAAAACGTAGCAAACTCCTATACCCTTAACCTTAGTGTTTTTTTCTTATTCTTATTACTTGGACATTGATGCAAATAATTTTATATATCAATTAGGGTCTCTATGATATGTTTTTATATTCCAAGAAGAGCCAGTTTAAACGGTATAAATAATGTATTGGTTAGAGTTTAGGGTATAGGAGTTTGCTACGTTTTTGCGACGCATCTGTCGCAAATCCATCGCAATTCTGAATACTTGCGACGGATCCGTCGCAAAAACGTAGCAAACTCCTATACCCTAAACCTTAGTGTTTTTTTCTTATTCTTATTACTTGGACATTGATGCAAATAATTTTATATCTCAATTAGGGCCTCTATGATATGTTTTTATATTCCAAGAAGAGCCAATTTAAACGGTATAAATAATGTATTGGTTATAGTTTAGGGTATAGTAATTTCCTACATTTTTGCGAGGGATTCGTCGCAAATGTTCAGAATTGCGACGGATTTGCGACGCATTCCTCGCAAAAACGTAGCAAATGGTTATATATCTTGGTTTAAAATTTTTTTTTTACACCACACTCAAAAATACATACTTAATATATACATATAATTAATATTAAATTTATTAATCTTCTACATCATGATCAGAAACATAACGTTCTACTCCGCCATCTTCGTCATCATCGTCGTCCTCATCATCCTCTTCGTCTTCATCAAACTCATCTTCGTTTCCTTCTGAATCCTCGAATATCACATCAAGACCACTATGAAGTGGGTCAATTCTTATCAAATCGGTGGTTACCTCTGTAGGGATCGAACCTTCTTCGGTTCTTGCAGGTTGCACTGGGGGTTGATCATCATCAGCATCAGCTGCTAACCCCCCCGATAATTCGACCCCTTGGGTTAACTTTAATCACGGATAGCCAATCTTGATCCCGTTGTCCACGAGTACGAGGGTAAAGAATGAAGACTACTTGCTCTGCTTGGGATGCTAAAACAAATGGCTCAAACTTGTCAGTGTAGCTCCTATTTCCTTTTACATCAACAACTCCAAATTTGCTGGTTCTAACTTCGAGACCATTGGATGGATCAAACCAATCACAACGAAATAATACACTTTTCAAGTTCAACACACCAGCATACTCAATCTCAATGATTTCTTTCAAAATACCATAGAAGTTTGTATCGCCCGGGATATGAATACCATAATTTGCAGTGGCTTTATTTTGTCCATGTTGAAATGTGTGAAAAATAAATCCGCGAGTACAATACATCTTACTCGTTTTTATGCTTGCAATGGGCCCCAAAACAAACTCATGTACCCATAAAGGCCAACTTTGTCGAGATTTCTTCGCCACCTATTGTCAAATTGAAATAATTAGTATATATATATAAGCAATACTAATATAACTCATGCATGGTTCTTACCTTCTCCCGCATCCAGTCAGCAAAATCACGTTCTAGGTAAGATTGAAATTCTTCATCATTTAGTTCAGGAAATGCTTCTCGTATTTGGCCTTCTAACATTATGTACACCCGTTAATTAGTTGTATATATATTTTCAATTAATATATATAAATATATACATATATATATATATATATACCTCTCATATGGTTGAAAGTAGTTACAATTTAGCATTATATACGTATGGGCAGCTTGCATATGCTTGAAATCACACCGCATTGATTCCTTCACTTTTCCACCCATCCGACCTACATCACAGAAAACATCTGGTACACCCTCCAAGTGATATGTTCGACCAACCCCACCATCATCGTATCGTCTACGACGGGTTTTCTTAGTTTTCACGGTTTGGCTAAAGTAGTAAGTAGAGAAGTTTGATGTCTCCTCTGTCAAACTTCCAGCAATGATTGATCCCTCTACTCTTGCGGGATTTTTCGCCTTCATCTTCAAATGTTTGAAGAACCTTTCGAAGGGGTACATCCATCAAAATTGGACTGGACCACCCAAATCTAACTCATGTGGTAAGTGTACAACCAAATGTTCCACCACATCAAAAAAGGAAGGTGGAAATATCTTCTCTAAGTTGCAAATAGTGAGTGGATTGTCTGAATTCAACTTCGAGATTTCGTCCTTCATTAAGGTTCTGGCACATATGTCTCTGAAAAATGCTCCAATACCTAAAACGCCAATCCGGTCCGGACTAAGTAAATTAGTACAGTTACAAAATACATGTATGTATATATTAATAACCATAGATAATCGTAACACCTGCAATTGCCTCGTGTACATCATGCGGTAAAAGCTCTTGATAGGCAAAAGGGAGTAGTTGCTGCATGAACACATGACAATCGTGGCTCTTCATCCCAGAAAATTTCCCCCCTTGCTCAACACACCTTGAAAAAGTTGACACGTAGCCATCTAGGAACTTCACCCACTCCTTAACCCAGTTAATCAAAGCATTCTTCGCAGCAGGTGATAGGCGGAAACTGGGAATAGGTGCCCTACCATCTCCTGTTAGATGCAACTCAGGCCTTATGCATAAAGCCGCGAGATCCAGATGAGATTTCCGATTGTCTTTTGTTTTCCCTGCAACATTCAGCAATGTGTGTATAATATTCTCAAAGAAATTTTTCTCCACATGCATGACATCCAAGTTGTGCCTCAGCAGATGCTCCTTCCAGTAAGGCAATTCCCAAAATATACTTTTTTTTTATGCCAGTTATGGTATACCCCATATCCAACAGGCATATTTGCTGGATTACTTTGCCAATTACCTCCAACTTTTACAGTTTCTTCCGCACCATATCCATCCATTTGTTCTTCCAACTCCTCACCTGAGAGGTAAACCAAGGGGGAGGTTTTAACAACTCGATTTCGAAATAACGTCCAACTCTTTCTATAAGGATGATCCCTTGGAAGAAAACGACGATGGCAGTCAAACCAGCAAGCTTTCCCTCCTGCTGACAATTGAAATGATTCTGTCTTATCTAAACAATAAGGACATGATAACTTTCCGTGCGTTGTCCATCCAGATAACATACCATACGCCGGAAAGTCGCTTATCGTCCACATGAGGACAACTTTCATGTTGAAGTTCTTTCGGCTCGACGAATCAAATGTCCGTACACCAACAAGCCACAACTCCTTTAGTTCATGGATAAGAGGTTGCAGGAAGACATTAAGTGATCTTTTAGGATGCTTTGGCCCTGGAACCAAAATGCTGAGAAATAAAAATTCTCGATGCATACACATTTCCGGTGGGAGAATATATGGCGTCACTAAATATTGTCTACCAAACATCCCAAAAGGACTAAACCCATTAGTGCAAAGACCCAAATACACATTTCTATGTTCTACAGCAAAGTCTGGATGTACCATGTGAAAGTGTTTCCACGCCTTTGCATCTGACGGATGGGCGACCACCCCTTCCTCACAATCGTGTTCTGCGTGCCACCTCATTGCCCCTGCTGTCTGCTCTGATTGATATAATCGCTTCAGCCTATCTGTTATTGGAAGGTACCACATACGCTTGAACGGGACTTGGGTGCGACCACTAGTCTTCTTATATCTTGGATGAGAGCAAAAACGACATTCCTGCAGCTGAGCATCATCTTTCCAAAAAATCATACAATTATCAATGCAGACATCAATCATCTCAGACGGTAATCCAAGACTCGCTACCGATCTTTGTATCTCATAGTAACTCTCTGCAGAGTTATTACCCTCTGGCAAATACTCTTTAAACAATTCACCCCATTTATCCATGCAATTTTCACTAAGGTTATCTTCGCTTTTAATTGTCATCATCCTAGATGCTAACGATAATTTTGATAGCCCTTCTCTACATCCTTCGTAGATAGGTTCGTTAGCAGCATCTAACATATCCTAAAATTTTTTAGCACTCGGGTTTGGTTCTTCAAAAGTATTATCACTAAACGAAGCAGTAGTTTCTTGAAATGCATCATTGACCATATCATTAAACCTATTCCCATCTGTATTTCCATATGCAGATTTGTTAAAATTATCATGACCATAATGATAATTACTATCCTCATAATTACTACCACCTTCTACATTCCCACGATAACTCGTACTTGAACTACCCGGAACATTGACAACAAAATCCTTCCCATGCGAAAACCAAACATAATAGTTATGTAAAAACCCCCCTCGTAAATAAATGTTTCCAAACAGTTCGCGTATCATTTGGAGCAAAGTTTTTGCATTTCACACAAGGACAGAAAATTTTCACGTTACCGTCGTTGGTATACCCTGCGACAGCCCCTTGGTTGTTTTTCGCCTGGGTCAAGAACTGGTCAAGCCCTTCTCTAAATTCTCTCAACACTTCGCCAGTTTCTGGATCTTTGCGGTTGTACATCCATGCTCGAACCACGTAGACCTCATGATGCGAAGACATCTTCGATTATCAAATTTTAATATCTTTCTTTGGAAAAAATAGTGTGTTTCTCGGATTTTGATGTTTTTAGAGAATGCTTTGAATGTTTATTAATTCCGTTCTTCACATTCACGGAATTTATAGAACTTTGGATTTTTTGCTACTCATTTGCGACGTTTTTGCTAAGGTTTTGCAACTAGTTTGCGACAAAAAATATTGTACCCATAAACCGGTAAGACTCATTAAACAGGTTGTGTAATAATTTTCGTCGCAACTGCGTAGCAACTATTACTTCGTCGCAAAACAAACGCAAAATTATCGCAAATATCTTAAAATATCTTGCCACGCAAACTCGCCGCAATTTTTGCGGCGGAATTGCGTCGAGACTTAATAATCGACGCAAAACCATCGCAAATATTATAGTGTTTGCGAAGGTTTTGCGTCGATAAGTTGCCACGCAAATTTGCGTCGATTTAGCGTCGACCCGCGGATTTTCGTCGGCAAGTCGATTTGCGAGGCTTTTTTTCGTCGCAAATGGGCATGTTTTCTTGTAGTGTAAAGATGTGTTTCTGATATAAATATTGTCCAATGAAATGTTTTTAATAATACAATCATTGTTTTCAGCAAATAGAATGAATTATCCTTGTACGAATCGCCCGGAGGTAAGGACGGTAAACACGGATATGTCTAAAGCATATGATCGCATAGAATGGGGCTTTCTCCGTGAAGTGTTATTGAGACTCAGGTTTCATGCTAAGTGGATTGGTGCCTTATGGAATGTGTGAGTACGGTTTCATATTCCTTTCCCATAAATGGCACACCACATGAAAAAGTAATCCCAACGAGAGGTCTAAGGTAAGGAGATCCACTTTCCCCATACCTTTATATTTTTTGTACCGAGGTTCTCTCGGGAATGTGTATGAAAACATAAGAGGAAGGGTCATTACCCGGTATCAAAGTGGCAAACAAACTCCACCTATCAACCATTTGCTTTTTGGCGACGATACGATGTTTTTTACCAAAACTGGTACCAAATGTTGCAAAGCTCATGTGGATGTTCTAAAAAAATATGAGTTGGTTTCGTGACAAAAGATTAATCTCGGGAAATCGGCGGTTACGTTTTTTTGCTAAGTCTCCGGAGGAACTAAAACATTGAGTTAATCTAGAGTTGTTCCTTGATGCGTCGTCGTGTTCTCAAGTGCTAGAAGGTCTGGTCATGTGTATTGTTGTCTCATCTGAATCCTTTTTCGTTTTCAAAAGCTAAGGTGAGTTCGCGACCATAGGTTTCTAGGCGATGATGGAACGTTTGATGATTTCGTGATGTTTTTGTGATGGATTTTTGTGTGAAACAGATTGTGGTCATTGTTGTGTGATTGTGGATTGTTATTGGATTGAATTCGTGCAGGTTTGCAACTCGTAATTCCTGGAATCGCGTCGAGAGAGGAGAAACGCGTTTCTGGTGCAATTATAGAGGCGTATCGATCGACACTCTACCAGCACTCGTGTCGCTCAACACGTAAGGTATCGATCGATATGATCTATTCCGTTTCAGAATGTGTTTGAGATGCATTGTAGATTAATTGATGTGTTTTGTGGTATTTTATGTTGTTATTGGAATTGTTTTCCTGCGCCTGCTTATTACGCCAGTAGATGGTATAACTGGCTCACTAAGTATTTGTTAAATACTTACGCAACTCTTTTGCAGGTAAAAGAAATGTGTGATCGCGAAATCAAGGCCCGTGAAGAGGATGATAGGTTAGTTTTGTTTGTTTAGTTTATATACTGAACTTGGTTTTAGGTTTCTAGAGCTTCTTTGGAATGTTTGAATTATGGAATTGAATTTGTTTGGATAATTGGTTTAACATTTTTATTGGATTATTTTATGAGAACTCCCGCAATTGTTTAAATAACTGTAGAGGGTTAATATTTATGAAAATATTAACTCGGACTATTAATTAAAAAAAAAATGTTGGTTGTTTCAATAAATAGGAGAGCTCTAAGTTGGTCGAACCGCTTTCTCTCCACGACCGGGAAACAAGTATTACTAAAAGCGGTGCTCACATTGATATATCATGGTTTTTACCCAGTTTAAGCTATGATATAAGTCCAATATCTAGAGTCTTTGTTGTGTTTTGTGTTGGTTTTAGAGTCTTTACAGGTACTAGGACGATTGGAGCTTAAAAGATGTTTACTGAAAGTTTTGGAGTATTGCGGAACGAAGTAGCGAAGATCGAAGTGAAGAGTCAAAATTTAAAGATGGTGTCGATCGACACCCATGTCTACCAAGCCCAAAACTTAATCTGAAGAAGTCCGTTCGAAGCCCGAAAGTTCCAGATGTTTACTTTTAGGTTTCCAGTCGGTTTTGTACCTTTATAAATATGTTTTTGAGCTATTGTTTTGGCTTCATGCTTTATTCTATTGAATTCTTAGAGATATCTTTTAATAAAAATCATGTTTTCTTCATTCGATATGTCTGAGTAGTTCTCTTGTTAAGTTTAGGGTTTTCGAAAGTGTTTGATGGATTGCTAGATCTTATTTCATTGTTAGGATAATATCTTTAGAATGTTCTTCATCTTGGCTTGAGTTTATTGCTGATATAAGATTCATGACCTGAAATCTGATCTTAGGATATTTAATAGAAACGACAGTTTTATTGATTTCCTGATCTAGTCTTTGATGAGCAAAATTCTTTTTCGCAAAGAAATTTGGTTTAGGGTTTTGTGAAAAATTGAACCAGGAATTAATGCTTGTTTAGATTCATAGGATTCGCAAAGAAATTTGGCTTTCTAGGATTTAGACATAGATAATATTCGCAGGGAAAATTGGTTTGTTTTACTTTCGTGTTCATGTTCAAGAACTGTGCTTTAATATTCCTATCAATTGATTTATCTGCAATTCTGATTCACTGAAGATTTCCATGTGCCTAGCGCTTTCTCTTTATTGATTTTCACAACTGTTTAATTTCTTATTTACTTGCATTCAAATCATCTTGCTTAGCATAATCTGAACTTATTAATCTATTGTGCAATTTGATTCCCTGTGGATTTCGATCCCTAAATACTGCATCTGATCTCTTAATTTGAGAGAGTAGGTCTAGGGTAAATTTGACCATATCGCACATCTCTCCCGTCGTATGCCATGTTGTGTTTCAAGCTACCGATATCTCTTTGCAACAAGATTCAATCCTCTCTTATCCGGTTTTGGTGGGATGACAAACCGGGAATATGGAGAATAAGTTGGGTTTCATGGGACAAACTTATACTTCCGCTATCGGAAGGCGGATTAGGATTCCGAGAAGTTCGAGAATTCAATGAATCTCTCCTTGCAAATATAAGTTGGAGGATACTAAATGAACCAAACTCTTTGTTAGCTCGAATCTACAAAGGTAAATACTACCCTTATTCTTCGCTCATGGAAGTCTTATCATCAATAAGTGGTTCACATGGTTGGTCGGGTGTTCTAACCGGGAGAAAGGTTCTAGCCAACGGTCTAGGATGGATAGTTGGTAATGGAGAGAATATCAATGTTTGGAACGATACGTGGTTATCGACGTCACAACCGCAAATACCGTATGGACCACCACCGAAGTACTCCTTGGAATTGAAAGTTTTGAATCTCATTCACCAATCATCAAATTCGTGGACGTGACAGTGATGAGTTAGATTGTCTGCACCAACATGGAACTTGAAGGCAATTCAGCACAATTTACTTCACTATGAGGACTTAATAACAACTATCACCCTTATCTTTTTCTCAATGCAATATGTGATGGTTTGGCTACCCGTCAAATCGGGAATTTACTCAACAAAATCGGGATATGCGGTATCAAAGATTAATATAGCACCGGTCCAAGCAGAAGAGTTCAATTGGAGATCATGTATATGGACGGTAAAGACGGCTCTGAAACTCAAAAATTTTCTTTGGAAATTGAAGAACAAGGCTTTAGCGGTGGGTCACAATCTTATCACTCGTAGGATAACAAATGGCACCAATTGTCTACATTGTGAGGTCTTAGAAGATGAGATACATATCATATGGCCATGTCCCTTTGCAACCAAGACATGGGAACTAGCCCCCATCTTGCATAAGGCAGAATCAACGGCTCCCTTATCTTTGAATCAATTCTTGGTGGGTTCTCGGAAGAACGTTAACTTACCACCTATGGGACTCGCCGAATATCCTTTATTTCCATGGTTAGTATGGACTTTGTGGAAAGCAAGGAACCAATTAGTCTTTGAGAATCAAAAGAACTCATGCAAAGAGATCCTAATGCATGAGATAAAAAAAAAAAGCCCAAGCATGGCAAGATGCATAACCGGTGACCATTAGGACAAAGACTTCCCGAAACCTACCCCCTCCAATGAAGATGACTCAACAAGCTACTCACTGTTTTGTTGATGCGGCATGGAAGAGTACCTCGTTGAAGTGTGGATTTGGATGGTGTTTCAAAGACGCGAACATGATGACGATTTCCACACAATCGGCAACAGCTTCAAAGGTGACATCGGTATTGATCGGAGAAGCTCTTGCATTGAAAGCCGCCTTAATTGCGGCTAAAAATTCCAGGTTCTGAATACTTAATTGTTTCTCGGACTTCCTCTCGCTTATCACTTTACTCAAATCGGATGAGGAGATCAAGGAGTTACGATCCATCTTATTTGACATTTGTTGTCTTAAGAATTATATCTACCCTTTTGCTTTTATTCTGCGATCGGACAATGTTTTAGCCGATTCGCTAGCCAAGTTTGGCCTTGTTACTTGAAACTCTTCCACTTAGTTGGATTTCTAATCAAAGAATCGGTTTGGTCAAAAAAAAATATTGTACGAATCGTCGATGTGATGAGATATTTTCTTTGAGATTTGTTTTTCTTATAAAAAAACATATTAAAATATCTAGAATATTTATCATTATTTATGAGAAGACACAAAAGAGAATTTTGCCATTGAAAAGCAAAACAACTCTCCAAAATTTGTAATGTTCATATTTATCCTGTCATTAGCCTCCTATTTCAGCTGGAAACTGAGAAATAAAGCATATCTACCACTTACAATTAAAAAAAAAACAAAATCGTTTCAAATGACATTCAAGAAATATGATTTTCTATTCTTTGTTTGTTAAGTTAGGATTCATGGAATAAATTTTACATTTAGTTTTTTTTTAAAAGTTAGAATTCATAAATGATTGTAATACGCAGAGAAAAATAGTAATATGAGCTAATTGTGGGAGATGATATTATTGCCAGTTGCAATTTTTGGTTCGAAAGTAAATGAATGTTCTCAAGTTCAGGATCAGTTCTGAGATATCGGAGCCTTATATGAAAATAGAAAAAAATTCATAAAAATATATATATAAAAATTGATTTATTTTAATTTAACCTATATCTAAAAATCTTATGAAATACTTTAGATCTAATGAGAAAAATTTTGGTCACTTGCTTACTTATGATCTTGTTTTGTTATTGAACAAATTAACATTTTATTCAATTGATCAACTATAAAATTATATATTTGTATAGAACTTTTACTACATCTTTTTAATTATATATACTTCTATCAATTAAAATTTTTTATATTTTTAAAACTTTGTATTTTGTTTTAAATACTTTTAGCTACTATTAATTATTTTTAAAAAAAATGTAGTGGTCCTCACAAATTTGGGAGCTCCACACCAATGGGTTGCTCCAATCCCTGCAGGGCCGGACCTGCTCAAGTTATCGCATTGGTGGAATATATACTCTCAAGTTGAGAATCTTAACATAGCAAAAACTGCTCCGATTGTCTTAATTTGTGCTGTAAGAAAGATAAAATGACAGCTTTTTCATTAGCATGATAAGCATTATACGTCAAAAGTGTAAGAGAACTTATTATTCAACTAATGGATTATTGATTTTAAGTAAGAAATCTATAGAATTTAGTAAGATATGAGAATATTTTGAGTAAGAAATCTATACAATAATCCAAATATGATATATTACTGATTTTATAGTGAAAATTGATTCAAGATAGATCTCAAACTGATATATTAAGAATTCATATATAAAATGATATAAACACACATCGAATATTAAATAAAAATGATTTAATTCATGCATTTTCATTAGGTTGAGTAGAAATTCTTGAAATTCAACCTTTTTTTATATTGATTGAATATCATAAATAATTTTTTTACCGTGTTGAATTGTTTAGTTCCTAACACTTTAACCGCATCCATATAATCGCTTTATAACTCAAATAGTCGAACCAATTGAAGAAATTCGAAAACAATGATATAGAAACAAATGTCTGTTTAGCAAAAAATTAAAATGTTTAGCAAAAAAGAAACAAATGTCGGGTGGATTTTTTTTTGTTTTTTCTCTCCAAAATGTAGGGTGGCTCTAAATTCCATCTATTATTTTCCACCAATTAGGCCGAAAAGTCGATTGTGGCTGTAATGTATATTCACATATCTGCATCAGACCAATCAACATATCCACGTATCAAATTGTTATTTGAGTTTGAATAAATCCTAAAACATTTTCTATAAAGCTCATTTTTATTTACTCTTTGGAGTTTGAGTCTCTTTTGATTATGGTCCAACTTTTCAAGAACTATATGGAAATGTACGTATAATAAGAAACATGTTTTTTAAAGGTGAAAATAAATAGTAGTTACAAAATAATTTAATAAATATATAAAAATATTACGCCCATAACACAAATAATGATTAGTAATCACGTTATAAAGGAAACGTAAGCAAGAGATAACAATGGGCTTCATAAGCGGTATTCTATTGAAAACTAGGGATAGTTTCTCTTCACTCGTAAGATGCTAGTTGTCACACCAATTAATTCATTTATATAAAAAATGGAATATATAGTTTTAATAATTTAACATTTCAATATTCAACTTTAACAAAACAAAACAAAACACTTCAATATTCGTATGCTCATATATGATTTTTTGTTGTCAAAATATGGTTGTCATTGTCGAGTTTTCATTTATAACGTTGCATTGGATAAGATAAATTAATATACATTGCACACCTAATTTTTTTAAAAAAATGTACAAATAGAAATACTAATATAATTATTTTATAAAGCTAGATCATGGTTTATAAAGATCTATTAAAACTATTAATTCAGTTTTTTTTTTTTTGTCACATGAAAGCTAGATGTTTATGTTTTATAAACTTCTGACCAAAGTTGCATCAGAACCACGAAAAATTCAAAACAATCACCTGCAATATTTTAAAAATTTATAAACTTTTGGCCAAAGTGTGTATAAGATATACTCCTTCCGTTCTATTTTATAAGATTTTTTGTTTGAATGCGCGAAAATTAAGAAATAGTATAAATTAGAAATAAAACAATATTAAATAATAAATTAAAATTATATTGCAACCAATCATATAAAAGACTACATGATTTAAAGAGTCAAAAACATCAAATAACATTAAATTCTACATAAAAACTAGTAAAACATCTAATAAAATGAAACAAGTAAAAATCTCTTAAAAATCTAATATAATGAAACAGAAGGAGTATAATATAAAGTGGCCTAGCAAATTCGGGTACACGTTGATATTGAGCTTTCGACAATTAGCTAGTTTTTCTTTTCCAAAAAAAATAATAAAAAATTCAACAATTAGCTATTTTAATCATGTGATTATAAGTAATTAGCCATTGATTGATCCATCTATCAATTTTAATCAAATTAAGAGATAGATAAATTATGTGTACCCACATCCTCTTCTATAATAAGCAATATCCATCCACATGCCTACCGATCATGGTTTTGCAATTTGATTTGCATCTTTTTACTTAATTTTTATAATATGAATACGTAGTTATTTAAGAAGTTTAATCATTATATTATTACGCTACATTGTTTGTCAACGCATACATAATTATTGCAATTAGTATATGATGGATCAGGACAAATTTATTTTTATCATAATAATATAATATAAGCTGAATCTTAAAACAATATCATGTATTCATGTGTACACTTCATGGGTATGACTATTATACACTTATAGAAAAAAGAAAAAAAAAACAAATAATTCTTCTCTATTTTCACCAGTCACAAATAAAGTGGAAGAAAAAAAAATTCTTCCAACAATAACAAAAAGTAACTAAAACAGGAGAAAATTTTCTACTATAAATACTCGGTAGAATTAGTTTTCTTCTGAAATGATGTTTTCTTTTCTTCTCAATTTTTCTACATGGTTCACCAGTCACACCTCATATTTAGTATTATTCATAAACTTAATATACTAATAAAATTGTTTTGACTATTTTATTTTTGGGTTTATGAACTATTGCAATAATGTTATTTTGAGTATTATTTTTGATAAAAAAGGGAGGAGCCACCAATAATAATAAAGGTAGGACCGCAAGAGACACGTGGTTAGGTTTAATTTAGTGAGCACGAAAACAGATGTACGTCATTCGTACATCGAAGAGGCAAAGTCAAATAGAGAGTCAATGTGCATGAACAAACCTGTGTAGTTAACGACATTTAATGCAAGTTTAAATAAGAACTGAATTAATGTGATCTTTCAAGACATTAAGAAAATAAGAAATTAATGATATTTGGATTAATTAAGAGGGAACACGAAAACGTTGGGGCAATGGTTTAGGGAAAGGTAACGGGTACGGTACGGATCTGGGAGA
The DNA here is from genome assembly GCA_963576765.1 of Draba incana. Lineage (NCBI taxonomy): Eukaryota > Viridiplantae > Streptophyta > Magnoliopsida > Brassicales > Brassicaceae > Draba > Draba incana. The sequence continues at coordinate 2,071,902 of OY755210.1, read as the reverse complement.
CTATTATTAATCGTTCTTAATTAATCATTAGTATATCCTTTGTATTTCGCCAAACTATTTTTTTTTTTTGTATATTATGATAATAACATTATACATTCTCTTCTTTTACTATATGCTTTTAGTTTGTGACGAATGCAAGTGTCATTGTTATTTTCTTTGCTCTCAATTGAATACAATAATATTGATTTCCAACTAGTTAAAATTAGTTGAAAGGATCTAATATTAATTCATCTTATCTTATGAATAAAGTGTAGAGATGTGCATGTGAGAAATTGTCTTTAATCAAGTGATTAAACGTTCATATGTACGGATTTTCCTATTGAAATTCGACTTCATTTCTCCGGTTGAAAAAATAGTCTAGTGTTGATACTTGTTAATAACTATATAAATTAATATGATAGTATAGTCCCAACATTACTAAATTTATAAAGTTTTTACTGTGTAATCTATTGTCTAGATAGTTTGTTCAATTCAGTTATCTCAAACAACCCTCAATTATGTTTGTACCATGCTGTAAATCGATCTCCATGCTTTTTAATAGAATGCCCTTTATAAAAAAAAACAACCCTCAATTATTTTACCATAACACCTTAGAGAAAAGAAAATATTATTCTACCATTTGTCCACCATCCTTTTCTAAATCATCCAAGATTCTAAATATCGAAGATGCAACAAAGAAGAAGAAACACTTAATCATCTATTTTTTCCAGTGTGAGTATGCAAAGGCAATTTGGAAGTGCTCCTCTATCATGAATACAATTGTGATAAATCCTTCATCGTCATTTATGAAAGTAGCAATCAATAACAGATTTTGAGTATTGAAGAAGATGATTTTATTGATTCATTCTTTCTTAACCTTTACATCTGAGCATAGTGTCTTTTATAGAGAAAGCAGATGTAGGGTTTACAAGAGGTTTTCTTCTAATCTTTAGCCAAGTGTCACTCATCCGATTCAGCCCCATCAGAGGATA